>CAWUFW010006983.1:512500-725000 GCA_963921515.1 Calotriton arnoldi
GGGGACCCCCACCTCCCCGGGGCTCTATTCTTTACTTTGAAAAGATGTGTGGGGAGGCTCGAGCCCCCCCCCCCACATGCCCCGGGGACCACCACCTCCCCGGGGCTTTTAAAATGAAGGGAAGGGGGCCGCGCGGCCCCCCTCCTGGAGACCTCAATGGCCCTGGGGACCGCCACCCCCCAGGGCCGGCTCCTGCAGTGTCCCGGGGTGCCCACCCCCGGGACACTGCTGTTTGCACTGACAGGGCGGGAGCCCTGCGGCTCCCGCCCTGTCATTGCAAACTCTGCTTTGCTTCATTGAAGCGAGAGCAGGGAAACATGCTCTTGCTTCAATGAAGCAAAGCAGAATTGCTTTTCCACAAGGGGAGCTGCATGTCAGCAGCTCCCCTTGTGGAAAAGCAATGCCGGCTCCCACAGGAGGCGGGGAGCCGGCGGGACCGTGGGGGCATTGGGGCTCCCCCCGGTCCCCAATGGACAGGCCAGGCCCCGGGGATGGGGTCCCCGGGGCCAGAAGTGGCCCGGGAGGGGGACCACGCGGCCCCCCTCCCCAATAAGTAATTTTTTTTTAAAAAGCAAAGGCCGGCCCCGGGGGATGGGGTCCCCGGGGCCATAATTGGCCATAGGAGGGGGGCCACGCGGCCCCCTTCCCGATTATTATTTTTTTTTTTATGAAAAAGGGGTCAGGCCCTGGGAGATGGGGTCCCCAGGGCCTCAAAAATTAGAAAAGAAGGGGGGCCACACAGCCCCCCTTCTGAAAAAAGCAAAAAAAAAAAAAAAGGCATTGCGCCGGGGCCCCGCCCCCTCCCGGCAGCACTCTGCAAACGCGCCCCCTGGCGCGTTGCAAGTTGGGGAATTAATTCCCCTTGAGTACTGGGGGTCCCTGGGGGCCAACTAGCCCACCAGGTACCTCCAGTATGCGCCACAGGGCTGTGTTGCAGAGAGGTGGTTTTAGGCCACGCCCCTTTTTACACCTCTCTGCAAAGCAGCTCTGTGGCGCTTACTGGAGGTACCTGGTGGGCTAGTTGGCCCCCAGGGACCCTAAGGATTCAAGGGGACTTAATCTTCCAAGTTACAACGCGCCAGGGGGCTCGTTTGCACAGTGGTGCAGGGAGGGGGCGGGGCCTGATATGGCAAGTGTGCAAACGCACCCCCTGGCGCGTTGTAACTTGGGGGATTAAGTCCCCTTGAATACGGAGGGTCTCTGGGGGCCAACTAGCCCACCAGGTACCTGCAGTAAGCGCCACAGAGCAGGGAGGGGGCGGGGCCTAACAAAACAAGTGTGCAAATGTGCCCCCTGGCGCATTGTAAATTGGGGGATTAAGTCGCGTTCAATCCTGAGGGTCTCTAAGGGCCAACTAGCCCACCAGGTACCTCCAGTAAGTGCCACAGAGCTGCGTTGCAGAGAGGTGGTCCGAGGCCACGCCCCTTTTTACACCACTCTGCAATGCAGTTCTGTGGCGCTTACTGGAGGTACCTGGTGGGCTAGTTGGCCCCCAGGGACCCTCAGGATTCAAGGGGACTTAATAGGGACGTTATAGATAAAAATTAGCATTTAAAAAACCTTTGATATTCACTGAAAAAACCATAGGTTTCTGGGACGTTATAGTTAGAGATTTCACTCGTACAAAACCAGAGAAATTCCACCGTTATAGTTAGTTCAGCTAACTATAACTCGTGCCCCTGCAATGCACTGCTGATGACGTCACATATTACATCATTCATGACATGGTCAGTGACATCACTGATGACATCACTGATGACATCTCAAATTACATCACTGATGACATCATCCACGTGACTGTTTCTTTAAAGTTTAAATATGTATTATATATATGCCAAGGTGTATTGAAGAATGAGTGGGTGTATAAGTGTCTGGATGGAGGATTTAGTAGGTGCGTGAATGTTTACGTGAGTGATTACATGTGTCTTACTGAATGCATGGGAGAGTTGGAATATATAAATGACTATACGTGAGAGTCGGTGATTGTGAGAGTGGCTGTATGGATGAGTGTGTACATGTATCACTGATTGTATAAGAGAGTAAGTATGAGTTTGTTTCTGTTTGAATAAGTGATGTGGCGTGTGTATAACTGTATAGGTGAGTAAATGGAAGTGTGATTGATTCTTTGCATGACTGACTAGGTGTGTGAGTAACTATATATAATACACCTTGGCATATATATAATACATATTTAAACTTTAAAGAAACACACAGTCACGTGGATGATGTCATCAGTGATGTCATTTGAGATGCGCGAGTTATAGTTAGCTGAACTAACTATAACGGTGGAATTTCTCTGGTTTTGTACGAGTGAAATCTCCAACTAACTATAACGTCCCTGAAACCTATGGTTTTTTCAGTGAATATATATACATACACATATATATATACACATACACATATATATACACATACACATATATATATATATACACACACACACACACATATATTTGCACACACATAGAATTCCTATAGCCCGACACCCAGGACATATTGTTTGGGGTCAAGGGCAACAAGTTTTCTTGTGTATTTTGTCCTTGGGACAGGTAAGCCCAACCCCCTGCAGCACAAACCCTTTGGCAGCACCACATTATGGATCAGGGTGCACTGCCTGCAGTGAAGGTAATATTTGTGTCCATATGTTAATGCTGTTCAAACTTGTATTTATGGTTCATTAACTGAAAGCCTTTAGTATTAGGGTGAGCGCTCTAAGTAAATTTTGTAAGCTCTGACTGCACTACTGACAGTGGTTCCAGTATAAAAATGTATACACACGTTTTCAAAGTTTAGCAATATGAGGCGATGTATAATGCTCCCAGAATGCTCTCTGATTTGATGCAAATATTTGCAGAAGCTTGAAACCAAGATTGATGATTCTTTGCTTTCAAAATAAAATTTTCATTAAAAAAATGAAAGCAGGAAAAAAAACATTTAGCTAAACCACTGTAAAATATCAGGTACCATTTCTTTGCATCATCAGTTAGTAACATGCGTTGATGCATGCTAGTATTTCCCAAAAATATTCATAATGGAAAATCAGTATAACCAGTTTCAATAAGATTATGGGAAACAAAAATAAACAAGCATTGGCAAAACCAGTAGGTCTGAAATTGGTGGTCAGCTTTTTAGTGTTATCAATGTGTGAATTGTTTTGGCACGGTTTTTGTAAAACCTTATTGACGTCGGAGCTGCCGGGCCCTCACCATTATAACAAACATTGTCGAAAGCAAAAATTGTTTTTGGTCTCAAAAAGCATACACTGCCACAGTAGTTACTGCCACTGAACAAAACTACTTTGTGTGCCAATATGCTCCTTGTGAAAGAGCAGAATGCTGTCACTCACAGTGAAACCAGCCGATACAGAGAGAGACAGAATTTTAATAAACGCAAAAGATCATGGTCAACGCCAGACCAAATTAGGTGCCCAATTATTAAAGAAAGTCTCAAAAGTGCACCCATGGTATATGTCCTTGCATTAAGTACAGCTATACGGCTTTCGTGAATTCCCAAGAATTTACAGAAGTAGGACTAGAAATAGTACTTCTAGAAAATATCTGTGAACTGCATGTTAGCAGAAGCAAATATGCTTGTGTAGATTTGCTCATGCTAAAATCTGAGTGTTTGCAAGTTTATTTTCCCACCAACCACTTTTTCCCCAACTTTGGAAGAAGGTTTACGTCTGCCATTGTCAGGAGTAAATTTCCAACATTTCTCAGTATGGGAAAAGATTAGAGAAGAGTTGTTGAAAACCCTTAAAACATGCAAGTTAGTAGGTTTGCACAGACTCAAAGGGGCATTCTAACCCTGGAACTATTGCTTACCACTACCTTCAGCCCCAGTATGTAGATCTGCGGAAACGTGGCAACATAAGGGGATTGCAAGTATTTAAACACTACTATGGTATGAGCCCTGGCATAATCAGAGAGGCTATATCGGAGCTCTTATATAATGAGATTGCTGCCATAATTTGTCACCGCACTACATGGCACCAAAGGGACAAGTGGATTTTGTTACAGGACAAGTAGATTTATGAAGCAGCCTGCCCAATGGACATGTAGATATTTTATTAAATTCCACACCCCTGATATATAGATATATATATACACACACACACACACACACACACACACACACATATATATATATATATATATATATATACACACACACACATACATACATAAATACATACACTCGGGTACCAGTTTACCTTGTGGTAAAAGAGCAGGAATATGCAATAGGTGATGGCTGAAGGCCTGACTCAAGGATGGGAGCTCTCACCCTCCAAGGTAAACAAGCAGCCAAAAGGCAGTCATCTGAAATTCCTTTGCAGTCTTGTGACCAAGATCAGCCCTCTCTCCGGTCTATGCTCGGAGAAGCATTCAAGAGCTCTGGTGCTGTCATCCAGAATTCCATTGGAGCAGAAGGGACCAGACAGGTCCAGGGCAACATTTGTTGAGGGCTGAATGAAGCTAGAACAGTGAACACATGCATAATCATGCTGGAAATCAAAGGTACTGTCACCTCAAACTGGCCTCACCTAAACAGCCTCATGTCAATGAACAGACACTTGGGCCTGATATTGTCACAGAGAGCTACTGCATGACATGGCTCAATTACCAGCTTTATTCGCCAAACTGCACCTGCCCTGCCAAGTGCCACTAACTGCTTTACAATCCCTATCATTGCAGTAGTGTGGGCAAATTATCTAAAAAGCATTAGTCGAACACAAGTTGCGTGGCACTTGGGAGGGCTGCACAGCTGGTTTGTAACCAACCCATGACTTTGCCCAGTCTCCTGCAATGTAGCCATTTCTAGAATCATTCTCTTTCCCGCTTGCGGGAAGTGCCTCTTAGCACACACAGAAATGCTTTACTGAAACGCAATAGGGCACCCGACAACTCAGAAAGAATGCATAACATGCCTTAATAATTAAGAGGTTCAAGGCCCTAACCACTAAGTAAGGACACGGGGGGAGGAGGGGGTTCAAAACACAAAGAGGACACAATTACTACCCACTTAGTAATAGTAGTATACTTTTTTGTGTTCTTTGGCAGAAAAGTTTATAATGTAAGCCATAAAATGTTTAATTTGATAAAATAATGTAATAAATGGCGTTTTAAAATAATGAGAAGGAATTAGACTGGCCCTCCATCTCACAAAACAATGTGAAATCACAGTATACAACACAGTGTTAGACATTATAACACAGCAACTTAAACTAACTTAATAATTAAACTTACACTTTGGTATTAATTGCAACTGCTGTTAAACTAATAACAGATTTAGTGACTGCTAATCACATGATTACTGCAATGGCTGATACACAGAACAACTGCCGCATTGACAGATCTGGCACCTCGTTCCCTACAAACTGATATTAAGTATATAATTCGATGGCCATACTAATGCACTGAATATCTGCAATTGTCTCTTTTACTGCAACACCTATGCAACACTTAGTTAATCCTGCATTAGCTGGATCACAGGAACTCTCAAATTGTAATACTGGCAAGTATAACATTCAGGACCAAAGACACCTCATTTTAATTATAAAAATAAGACTTGAGTATTAACATCTCTTTTGAGATAGTCAATACAATACTCCTACTCACTATTTGTAAGGTGTAGCACCAAATTAATACCCTTTCCTCATATAATGATCATGTACCAGCCTGGCAATGCTAGGGTTTTGTAATAATTATGTATTCCTCTCAAGAAAAAGATGATATAAAATGACAGTTTTCAAAATTCAACAGCCTCAGCACGAACCTCTGATGCTCACAAGAAGCTCATAAAGAAATACTCCTGACGGTTGACTAGAATGACAGTGGCTGTTTGCAGTTGGTAGGAGTTCTCTACATTGCAAAGACATCTGCCTTCAAGCTCTCACCCATCTTTTTATGGCTGGCATTCAAGACATTAGTGGTCTGTGCACTTCATGGCGAGTGGGAGTTGGGAACTCTAATGTCAGCTCCCGCTGTTGCTGGCTTTGGACACAGCTCGTCTTCAGTAATGCCACATGATGCTGTGGCTAATTAAGTTGGACAGGGCATCTAGACTCTCTGGTATTAAATCTCTATACACCTTTTCCATACTGTGGCAGCCTCATTTCTCCAATAAACCAGACAAACTGAAGAATGAAGAGAATATCCAGCTACAGTGGCGGCCAGCACCTACGGGGGTGGCGAGGCATGGGCGAGGGGGTGTGATTGTAAAAAACATAAAAATAAAAATAACTTAATCACCACTGCGTCTCTCCTCTGCACCAGGACTCGGCCGAACAGCAAGCACCCATGCTCCCCTGACCAATCACAGATTGGTCTGAGCGCTGTGGTTCGGCACTGACTGGGGGCCTGGGCATGTGCTCCACGCAGGCTGTAATGCAGCCTGCATGGAGAACATGCAAAGTGCCATGACTGTTTGGCCAGCCCCAGAGGGCCGGCCAAACAGTCATTGCACAATTGGAGTGGGAAAACCACTCCTCCCTTGCCCTGCTCTGAGAGCAGAGCAGCCCCGCCCACAAAGCAGCATGAAAACATAAAATGATAACTTTGAGTTGTTATCATTTTAGGTTTCCTTTATTTACACTGCTTAAAAGCAATGGGGTGATGCTCCTTTGCCTTAGCAGAGGAGCCGCCACTGTCCAGCTATCCTGCTGATTCACATGGTGAGGGGCCCTATAGGCACCGTACTGGGTGTCAAGTGTATGATGTATGTAAAGGGACTGAGCATTATCTGGGAGGATAGATTTCTGAATGCACGTAGATGTAAGCTGCAGCTGCTGCAGGGCTTAGAATACCCCATTTAGTTTCATAATCATGTGATCCAAGTTGTATCTAAAATCTATTCCAAAGAGAAACACAATTCTAACTCAGAAAACAGTCTATTACAACAAGTGGAGGGTATCAATTGGCATCAATATGTGCATGTAATGAGGGAGCATACTACATGTGAATAAAGTTCTGAATGGAGGGAAGGTATTTACGTGAAACCTGAGTTTCTCAGCCTCAATGCATCTCCCCCACTTACCTGGAACAAGCCAAACAATAAGTCGATGCCCTCAAAGGCCCACTACCAATTGCTACCCCTATCCTTTGAAACATTTCAGCGCTTTGGCTCTAATGTATATAACCTGTGTTGATCATGAAGGCCATACAGTTCTGAGGGTGCATGCCAGGACAGGTATCTTTTTTCTTGCATCCAGTATTTTCAAATGTATGCCTCTCTCCCAAACAGAACAAAGCTTCCACAGAAAGAACTGAAAGAAAATGAAAGAAATCACAGACAAGGCCTTCATCCCGAAGGAAAAGTGCTGCGTTTAAAAG
This sequence comes from Calotriton arnoldi, assembly GCA_963921515.1. NCBI lineage: Eukaryota > Metazoa > Chordata > Amphibia > Caudata > Salamandridae > Calotriton > Calotriton arnoldi. Next base: position 519,832 of record CAWUFW010006983.1, read on the forward strand.
AGAGTTGATCCTCACCGTAACCCACATCGCAAAGCCTCCACATTCTTCGTATTCTCTAGACCCTCAAGGGAACTGGCCAGAACAGACATCACTTTCTCATTGAACTCATTAAGACGCTCCTTAGGGAGAAAAAAGGCACATCAAACACAACATTTTAACAAACTACATGCAGCAAAGCAAAATGAAAGAGCATAGATCTAACTGTATGGTTCACCACTGCCATAATTGTGCACGGTGCTGAATAAGTCTGCAATGAACATAACAAATACGTAGAGGAGCACTGACATGACTATCTATAATCAGCACAATACTATGTTGGATAATGGACTACACCCTGGTGCCTTTTGGGGTTAACGTAAGGAAAGTCAACTACAGTGTAACATTGTTTTTACTAAGAGGTATATGAATGTGTACACCATGTAAGTATTATTTTGTGTATGTTGTATAAGTGCATGTTATATATAAATACATACATATTTTTTATTTTACATATACACACAAACATATATATACACATACATATATATATATATATATATATATATATATATATATATGATTAAAAAAATGGTTAAAAGCTTTATTTATTCTTTATATACAAGCCCAACCTAAACTATTAAAACTGGAGAAATTGTAAAGTAATAGTTACAACTTAAGTTTCTAATTTAATCACCACTAGATAAAACTAAGATTTATAATTTCCACACCACCTCCAATTTACTATACGTCGATATCTGAAGGCGTAATGCAGAACACAGCCAAAGTGTACCTAAAAACGGCATGGCTGTTCACATAATGACTTGTCATTGCTATGTACTGCTGTACTTCCACAAAATACCATGAAATTTCGTGAAAGTACTGCAACTACAGATATCACCAAGTTAAAATGCCTTGTAACTAAAAACAAAAGGATCATCTGTCAACCATAATGTGTAATCTTGCCAAATTTCATTCAAATCCGTTCAGCTGTTTTTGAGCTACGCGTGGGTACAGAGTCTATGGGAAATGCATTAGCGCGCAAACACATTTTGGGACCACCACCCTTTTTTCTTTGCACCACCTTGACGAATCTCCGGTAAACTTTGTACACTCAGATGTAGAAAGAGGAATAGGTCTGCAAAGTTTCGTGGAGATTCGTCAAACAGGCGCAAATTTATCAATGGTGAAAAATCCAAGGAATTCCGATCTCTGGGAACCCTAACTATAACTATAAAATGGCCACCACCACGCTGTAATATATATAGTTACATTTTCTGCCTTTCTGGTGATCCTTACTTTACTCTGGCTAACTAGTGGTAAAGTGCTTGTGCTCCTCCTTTCAACATGGTAACACTAGTATAGTCCTGGTTGGCATATTTAATTTACCAATAAGTACAGGGTAGCAAGTGTACGCAAAGCCTGTACATTAACAAGAGGACTGCAGGACCCATTGTTTCATTCACTACAGTGACAATGTAAACATGGTTGCAGGCCTGGCACCATTAGCCAGGCTGTGCAGGTTTTAACAACAAATTCGACCTGTCAAAATAATCCCTTTTGACAGGCCTAAACCTTCCTTTTAAATATTTATTAGTCTCAGCTAAGTAGGCCTTATTTCCCATAAAGGCAGAATGCATGGTATTTCAAAATAAGACATGTAAAAGTTTAATGTTAAACATCCTTACAGCGAAAATGCCCTCAAACCTGTTTTCACCGTAGCAGGTTTGGCTATTCCAAAGGAAAACACTGGAATGTAATATTTAGTACTAATCCTGGACATTGGCAATGGGACTAAACAGAAAAATTAACAACTATTTTTAATAGTTGTTAAAAATCAATTTCTATGGTGAACTCTGATTTGTTCTAAATATTATGAAAAGTAACTTTTTAAAAGTTACTCTTGCCTTGCCTGAAGCCCCTGGGAGCTAACTCTGCATTTTGTTCTCCCAATTCGGCCAGACTGTAATTAGCATTTAAACAGGCATACATCAGGTGATAACTTGCTTCCAGAAGCATAACAGTAGGTTGAAAGGGCAGAGATGACCACCTATGAATTTGACAGAATATGCAAGGGGGTTGAGAGGATCCTTTTTTACATTAAAGTGTCAGGTCCTTCTTGAATGTCACAGCCTGCTTGACAGGTTTGCTGGGGCTTTTTATATGACACTTGTGGCAAATTTCAAAGAGGCGTTCCCGGTCACAGGCAAATGTTTGCCGACACCTGGGGAGGGGCCAACTGTTGTCTTCCCAGCTCTGTGATAAGGGCCTCTTTTGACATTATAGTGTCACAGCCTGTTTGATAGGTCTGCTTGGTCTACATATAACATGTAGGACGCACTTCAAAGGGGGGAAACCGAATTCCAGAACAATGTGTGTGCATCCATGGTCTACATTCTGAAACCTAAGCTTAATTATACCAGACTTCCGTATCAGAGGATGGTGAGGTACAGGCACTACATCAAACTGGATTTTTGGTGTTGAATGTGGAATGACACTGGGATTACTGTAGTACACTACAAACACAACCCCAGCCCTGAGAGCCCAATTTTGATGTACTCAAAAACTTTGGGCATTTCAAAAAATGCCCATAGTGGGTAAGGTTAGCCCCAGAACATTTACCTCATTGATTAGGGCATCCTCAGGGGTTATTCCCACCCTCTAGCTTGTGCCAGACATAAATGCGGCATCTTCAGGCCTCCCATTTCAGAGCACGCCTCAATCTGAGGTTGGACCTGCTGTCTGCAACCTGAGAAGATACCCCGGAGGACTAGACCTGCTAATTTTCTGGTAAACGGGACACAGAAGTGGACTTCATGGGTTATAATGCTGATCTCCTGTTAAGGCTACAGTGACACAACAAGCTACTAGAGGCTATTTCGTGGACCTGCCCAGCTAACCAGTCGCTACTTGACTTGAACTGGACTCTCTTGCTGGCCTCTGCCTGCCACCCTATTGGGGCTCTAATTGCCTCACCTGAGGTCCTTGGAAGCTTTAGATGTGTACTCATTTGATTGATTTAGACTTAAAGGACTAGAGTCAGAAGGTAAAATCTTTGACCAGGACGAACTTGGTTAGTGTATCTGATCCGCACTCCAACATGGTCAGTATCAAGTTGTGCCTAGGTCCTGTTCTACCGCGACCACTGTTGGCACTCTATGCTTCTTGTTGCTATTTCTACTTAAAACTTTAAAAATTCATATCCAAGTTGCTCTTATTGGATTTATGCCATGTTAGCGTAATTTTGTTTGCTATATTTTACTGTATTTTTCCAATTCATTTTGTGATTATTATGGTTTTGCATTTCAACGTTATTACTGTTTTTGTAGTGGTACTACTACATTACACCTTTCCTCTAACTAAGGCAAGTCTGCCCTGTGCCATAGCACAGGGTTGAGCTCAGGTTCATTAAGTGACTTTAGTGGTTCACCCTAACAAGGATTATGATGATTACTTGAGGGGTACACACCCTCCTCCCCTTATACCCCAATTTCTGAGAAGAAAAATATATATATATATATATAGTTCCACCAAACGCCCGAAGCATTTCAGGAGGGCACTCAACAGAATTCCCACCTGCCGGTTTTCACATAGACTTGCCTTCGTGTCACGCTGCATTACCTCCGTGCCCAACGCGTTTCAAGGATGTGCTCCTCTTCGTCAGGGGCTTGCTTATTAAAACAAAAGGAACGGCCAATCCTTCTTTTATTTTCATGGCATCAGCATTTTTTTATTAGTTACAACCATCAGTTGGCCCGCCTTTAGTCAAGCGGCATGCTGGGACATGGAGTCCCTCACTATTCCCTAAGTGGGTTAAGTTCCTTTCGTCCATTTTAAAAGCGCACTAATTTTCCTTTGTAGGACTCGTGGCACTTCAGGCAGGTCTCTTTTTAACTATGGAACTCTGTGCTGCATCCAGCTGGAAATCGTTTCCTGCTGCAGCCTCATGTCTTTGTGTGGTTGGTGCTCCTCCCCAGGACAGAGCTGCCCTGCTGTAATCTTGTTCCACCAAACGCCCGAAGCATTTCAGGAGGGCACTCGACAGAATTCCCACCTGCCGGTTTTCACATAGACTTGCCTTCATGTCACGCTGCATTACCTCTGTGCCCAACGCGTTTCAAGGATGTGCTCCTCTCCGTCAGGGGCTTGCTTATTAAAACAAAAGGAACGGCCAATCCTTCTTATATATATATATATATACATACACACACACACACACACACACATACATACATACACACACACAGATACATATATATATATACACACACACACACACACACAAAGAGCACAGGAGAGACACAGATGGGTAGATAGAGATATGAAGAAGTGCAGAGTGTAATACACTATTATTATTCTCAAGTGTGCAGAGGGACCAACGTCAAGAAGTAAAGTCTTGAGTGGGTCATGCTGCACCAAACACAATGGTAAGAAGTGACATTACTTTGTGCATCTACACATATGGTTTATGCCATGCAGGTTTTTCGTGTTTGTTCTAAATACAGGTATTTCAGTAGAACCAGAGCATGGTGTCACAAAATAGGCCTACAGTTTGGTATTAATGTTAGCAGACATTGATGCAAGTCTGAAAACAGGACCCAATATAATTTGGGGTTGTGCTGTGTTTTTGTGTGTGGTAAGCACAACAATTATTTGTTTAAAGATAAGTGTATTGCACAAAACGTTTACTGATACGTGGACTTAGGTTGTTCCACACCGCAATGTTTTTGCCTTTCTTGGACGAAATAGGACTTGTGGTGTTACCCTGACAGGGTGAGTGCTTTGCACCTGCAAAGTTTGTTAATGTGTTTAATAGCAGAGTAGTATTTCTGGAACCTAACCGTGTATGGTAGGTGTGTGTCATAGCTGGGTCTTCCAAGGGCTGGGCTTCGTGCATGCCACGTTTGGTAATATGTGTTATTTGATGTTCTCAAACACTGAATAGAGGTGTGTTTGGGTGTGCAAAGGGGTGCATGCAAAGCACTCTGCTTCTTCCCAGCCCCTCCAAACTAATGCTTTGTACGTGCCTAGTTTCTTAATGCGTTTGCGCCAGAGATTTTTTGGGGACCTTGCATAATTTGCAACAGTCTTGTAAGAGCATGGGTTTTGCCCACGCAGAGTTTCAGAATGCTTTTGATTGATATCTTTGAAAATATTGTGTGCAACTTCCAATATTCAAAATATATGTGTAAAAATGTGCATGTACAAACTTGAGGAATACACACTTACCACGATTCCTCCTTTGTGATGAATAGTCTGCAAACATTTATGTGCATATGCCCCCTGCGTACTTATTTTTTACTTAACTCTGAAACAGCGAGACAAAATTTCGCCAAACCAAAAAAGGCACAGAATGCTGGAAAGATAAAACCTGACAAATTAGGTGGTCTTTTGCTCACCAGTTTGTGAGTTATTCACAACAAAAGGCACCTGTGGGAATTCAGACAACCACCACCAACACTACCTTTTAAAAAAAAAAAAAACTATTCTTCTCTTTGACCAGACACCAAATTGTGTACGCTTAAAAGATACATTTTGAAGGCTGGTGCCGCACACATTGGTGAAAATGATTCAGGCATCAAAGTTAATAAGAAGGCAAGTACAGAATTTCCTATGGGATAAGGTGTAAACATTAAGCTAGAGGGTCACAGTGCATAAATAACATAAAAGCAGATGCACAGACTTTCATATGCTATTTATCACCATTATTGAAGTGTGGAAGGGTACAATGATTCACGAAGATGAAGCCTTGAGTGAGTAATGTGGCTCCTTCTCTTCATAAACACTGCCATTAGCTTATTACACTCAGGGGATCTTCAAATATGGATCATGCCTTGCTGTTTTTAAAGGGGCACTAGCTATACGCAAAGGTATTTAATTATAACCAGAGCACAAGACATAAAATCCATGCAGTGAGATGGATTCTCAACAACTAGGTCCCATGAATATGGTCCCAGTTGTTTTCCTATATAAACTGATTCAGAAAAGGAATTTGCCTTATAAATCATTTAACCATGCCCTTTTCATTGCTAGTTTATGCCTCATTGATGTTTAGCAAATTTCTGCATTTGCGCTTTGAATGACTCCGAAAACCCTTCATTACTCGAACAGATGAAGCAGATTTAGTTTACGAAGGATATTAAAACCAACATACTAGGACAGTACTAGCATATGTGGATTTAGATAGGTGCCTTCACCATAAACACTATTACCCACTGGCTGCTCCTGACATGCAAAGGCTGTTCGAGCCTAGATGGTAATTATGAGACGCAAAAATTAATCAATTTATACCCTTTAACTAGCACCCCTCTTTAACTGGATCACGTCTTATCCTAAGCTCAGGTCCCACACAACTCATTAAGAAACATGCTCTCAGTAGCATGCACTGTCAAGACCAAACCATTAAGAAATAATTTTTCGATCTTTACTTGGCAGATGAGACTTGGTTTAATATCTGGCCTACAATTCACAAATGCTACATATCAGTTGAAAAGGCAATGCCTGCCTTTTTAAATCACTTACAGAGCACTAGGACCCCGACTGAGACGGTCAATGGTAGGCTTACTGCATTCTACTAGGTCTTAGTCGAAAGAACTTAGTTAGTATGGTCTAAATCTATGAATCTTAAACAGCAACTAACTACTGAGTTCTCTTCAAATCAATGACAAATGATCATCTCATCAGACCAACCTCATCAACACAATGATTACCTATTCCTTGAAAAATATTACAGCCTAGTCAGAAAATTAAGAGTCCTTGGCATGCTTTCTGGGGGAATTGGTCATGTTAAATCGCCATTTTTCCTTGAGAAACTCAACCAGATCTAAATTTGGTCTTGTTTGATCTCTTCCAGATTTCTAGAGACATTTCTATCATTCAGTGAATATGACTAGAACCTAACATTTGGGATAAAAAGATATCCAAACAACCCCAAAGAAAACAAGTGCTTCCTTTCAGAGTCCAACCTTAATCTTCGACTTTTCTGTCAGGCCATTCCCATCTCAACAACCACAACTCGGTTTTAGTGATTGCAACTTTACCACGTAGCAATCACCCCTCTTCCATTTGCTTTGCTAATACTCAGGGAAACATGGCCAGAACCCAGTAATTTATCGGCTGACTTCAGGTTTCTCCTCTAATACTCTTGAACTGTATCACAGCCTATGATAACTTTTTGTTTTTTTAATAACTATTATGAAATTTAATGTAGAATTTACATTGCTAAACAAGCAACTCACAAGGAAACTACCTTAACGTTTTTAAAAAGGTAACATTTGTAGAGCAACATCATATTAATCAAGAAAATTCAAAACAATAGGCAATGATTCTTACCTGGCAATGCCTGAAAAGCGTTTCAATCACTCTTGCACGCTGAGACACTTTTAACTTAAGCAGCGCATGTAAGCTGTATACCAAATCATCAGGGGTCATCCTGCTGGCTTCTTGTGAGACACGGAGACACAACTGTGCAAAAGCTGGGTGCTCAAACATCAATGTGCGCTCATACCGTCTCTTCGATTCAGACATCTTCTTTGTTGAATCCCACATGGCAGTCAGACAGTTGCTGTGCTGCTTCCAAGATAGGGAATAGTGGGTTGTAAGGTCTAGCACATCTGAGGGAGAAGTGCACTTTCGTAGAGCAACAGTAAAATCTTGTAGCTGTGATTCTTCCTGCATGATGTGATTATTGCATTCCTCGATATTTGCATCTTTTTCCAAGGAGCTTGCAAAACTTTGCCTTGAAGCAAACTGTCGTCGTTTAAGAATTGAGCGGTGAAATCGATTTACAGAATTAGCAGACACTGCTTTAGGAATCTGAACCTGCTCTGACTGTTCACTTTTTTCACTTGTGTCTTCTTGTTCTGTGTTAGTTTCTGGACTTCTGTCTTCTACACTACCCACTGGTCTATCTCCATGCAAAAAACGAGCGAATGACCAATCCTTATAAGAAGTTGTTCTTGAGAGCTGTGTCCATGTGTTGCCTAGTTGAAACAAATGTAGTTTTCTCCTGAGGCAGTAGTTTGCAGATATTCCAGTGACACTGTGGTCTAGTGAAGGCCTGACTACCTGAACTTGTCCAATAGCCCTCAAGAGGGAACGACCTGCACAACTGCTCATTGTGGCAATATGCAACTCAATTTCGTAAGAATCGTTTCATAAATAAGAATTATCTTCCAAATACAACCAGACATAGTTAATCTTTTACCTGTTAAACAGAATCAGAAAAAAAATAACAATTCTTATAAAGAAAAAACAAACAGCAATTTTTAACTGTGAAGCAAGCAAGACATTGAAATCAGAAGCAGTTAATGTCAAACTTTATTTAGTCATGGCTTTATAGCCAACAACGTTTTGCATTCTGGGGCTTGTGGCATCACTTTTCTCATTATTACAAACTCAGCCTAGAAAGTTCTGCTGGTTTAAAACGAAACCAGTATCACAGAAGCAACCGAATATCCATAGGAATCTGGGTAAAATATATCCTTAAATAATATAATGGCTCATTGAATAACAACTTAGTTACTTGGGGGCACAATTATTAACCCATTGACTGAAATCAAACATTAAGTTGTACACGAGGCACACCAACACCACTGGATTCGTAATTCATAAATTATTGGGATCAATGGTCAAACATTTAAAAATAAACAACACAAAAAGGTGCTACAAAGTTAAGTAACGACACAGTGCTACAATAAAGAAAGGGCTACATTACTTTTCTGACTGGGACTTACTTTTCATCATTAGAAAGAGAAAAAAAGCAAAAAAGAAGCAAGAACGAAGAGAAAGACAGGAAAACAGCAACAAAAGCAGGTCATATAGAGAGGTGGTAAAAAGACATGAGAGGAAATCTAGACCAGGAAACCTTGGTATACGCTAACCCCAGAATTTGGCAGCGACAACCGAGAAGATCTCACTGTGTCTCAAATACTAAGCATTCACTGTGGCAGGTGAGAATCTGTGAGGCATCATAAGTCTATTCTCTGGAGTACTCTCTCTGTCATGCCGACTGAAAAGTGGTTTCTCATAGGTGATAAAACAAGTCTTGTAAATTATATATGCCAATTCCTATGCATTCACTATTTTAGTTTTGTCGTGACTGGAATTTCATAAGCATTACTCTTAGAAAGACTAAACTGCCGAAGGGCCTCCCATATCACGATAGGGACTTTCAGTCAGTGCTGGCTTATTAGTAAATAGCACGTAACCTACTGAGACTTGTACAAATTCAACATTTCACGTAATAGTTCAGGTTAAAAGGTCACAATTATTTATACTACACCTAGATGAAAAGTTGGGACTGGCTAAAAGTCACCCTCATGACACGGTGCTAGGTGTCAGCTGTGGGTAAAGACCTGGTGTAATGCAGTTTACCGGTAATCAGATGTGCAACGCCTATTGGCCTGAAAGGGCTTTAGCTTCCCCCAGCCCCCGTCGGGTTCTATGGGCTAGGCTGACTGGCCTGAGGATGAAAGTTTCTAGGTCAGACAAATCTAAAAGGACAATTACAGACTTTAAAAGCATCTGTTTGCCTTTTTCATGGTTTTCTATGACCACTGCAACCTTGCTCTTTTCTGTGAACATCACTGTACTCCTATGAATGCTTAATTGTCGAGCAGTGAAGTGCAATCAGACTGACTATAGGACATATATGAAGTCACAGCAAGGGTAAAATCTGCCCATTCTAATTCATGAACAAACAGGGACACAACACTCACACAACAAAAGACAGAAATTTCCAACAAATGGCAATTAAAAGACAGGGTGTTGCCGTCAAATGGAAATATATATATATATATATAGAGATATATTATTACCTACTGGCGGTCGCCAGTAGGTAGTTATAGTTAGGACCACGTTTCCATAGGAAAAGCATTTTTTGATGTGCTTATAACTTTGGCGTTGTTTGACGAATCTTTACGAAATTTTCCAAAAAGTTCCACTTTTCAGGTCAGCTGCTATCCTAAAAGTTTGGGGGGGATTCGTCAAGTGGGGGCTAAGAAAAAAGGGGGGTCCCAAAACGTGTTTTCTCCATGCAATTTCCATAGGAAACTTTAGACAAGTCTACAGGTCAAACTGCTGAACGGAATTACGCCAAATTTGGCACAGAGAAAGGTCTTGGTCCAGAAAGCACGCTTTTGTTTAAATCGGGTAAATACGTTCAGTAGTTTTAGAGAAATATCAAATTTTCCAGATATCAATATTTAAGAATTCTGACATCTGATTGGCTGAAGCGTTATGAGCACGAGCTTGTGGCTGATTGGCTGCGAACTGTTGAAACTAGGAAGTGTTGGCAGCCATTTTGTGATTCAGTCCGTCAGCTCACAACTCTCCCTCTACAAGGCATCAGGTCCGTAGTTCTACCTCTGCGAGGCAACACTAAAAATATACCGCAGCTCTGTCTGTGCGAGATACCCCTTTCACGGTCCCTCTCCCCACATCACCAGCTCGCAGCTATGGCTTTAGAAGCGAGTCCGTCGGCTCGCAGCTCTGCGAGACATTTTGTGACTCAGTCCGTCAGCTCGCATCTCTCCCTCTAAAAGGCATCGGATCCGTAATTCTACCTCTGCGAGGCAATACTGAAAATATCCCGCAGGTCTGTCTGTGCGAGATACTCCTTTTACGCTCCCTCTCCCCACATCATCAGCTCGCGGCTATGCCTTTAGAAGTCAGTACGTCGGCTCGCAGCTCTGTGTCTGCAAGCCGTGGGGCCGCAGCTCTACCTCTGTGAGCCACCTCGTTAGCTCGTAGCTGTGTCTGTGCTAGCAGGCCCGTCGGCCCGTTACTCTCCCTCTGCGAGTTAGCCCGTCGGGTTGCAGCGCGGAGGGCTCGCAGCTGTATCTCTGCGAGCCAGCCCGTTAACGGATAGCTGTGTGTCTGCTAGCAGGCCTGTTGGCCCGTTGGTCTCCCTCTGCGAGTCAGGCCACAGCTCTCCCTCTGCGAGCCTGCCCGACGGCCCGCAGGTGTCCCTCTGCTAGCCGAATCGCAGCTGATACTCTGCAAGCCGAAATTGGGAATATAAGGCAGCTCTAAAAAAAGCCCTTCTGTTTATTAGTTGGAGCTACATGTAAGTGCGAATGCACAGCTTCAGGTTAATCAGGAAAATTCGGTTTCCCTCATCTGTGAAGTGTACTCCATCACTTCTGTAGATATCAGCGATATCAATACGTATGTTGTTGTTGTAAATCGACCCCATTCTATGGTCTCTGAGGTATGCAGACACAGCTTTGTTGACATTCTTCCTAGATTTTTCAATCTTATGACAAAATTGGTTTGACCATTTCCACTTCTGTCTTTGGCATATATTGGAATATACAAAGACAGTTTGAGGCAAAAGTAACATCAATTGTCCAAAGGTGTCCTTCATAAGCATTTCCAAACCTACCCAGTCAATGTGCCTAGGTCGTTACCACCACAGTGCACAATCATGAGATCAGGGTGTTGGAGATGCAAACAGGTTTTAACCAAAGGGAGCAATTGGTGCCACTTCAATCCTCTCTCTGCAAACCATTTAATGTACACCTTTTGTAAACCTAGGTCTAAGTCAATACGTCTCTGTTCTGCATACCTCTTGCACCAGAAAACATAGCTATGTCCTACAATCCACACTAGCATTTTGAAGGTATGGCTAGAAGATATGGATAAATGTCTGTAGCTCATGGAGTCCGTGCGTAGAATAAGAGATATGTTTAAACATGGGGAACTACTTTTTTTTTTTACATACAAAACGTTAACGGATTGGGAGATGAAATGTATTGTGTCCTAAAAAGTAGGGTGTATATTAGTTTTGATGAAAAGCATCTTTGTGATTGGTTAATAAAAAAGCAGTTTATACGTGGAGTACATATTATAGGATGAAATCTGCTCAGCTCAACCACACCTGCTAATTGTATTTGGAAGGTGCAGTTCAAACTTGAAAGAATGGTGAACTTTTGACCTCCACGTGCCGTTAAATGTTGGAGAAAATGTTGCAAAAAAGAATATCGGTAGGTTTAAAAAAAAATGATGAACTTTTAACCTGCACGTGTCATAGAATGTTCTAGAAAGTGTTGATACAATACCTTGAACTTTTCACCTGTATGTGTCCTTAACAAAACAGTTTATATGGAAAGTTCAAAAATAAGCAATAAAGAGGTTTTGCAATCTAAAAAAAATAAGGAACTATTCTGATTTGTTCTTTACATGGATTTATGTGTGGAGCAACAGGGAAATTGTGCCATTACTGGTTCCATTCTTGATGAAAGCGGTGCATTACATGTACTGTGTGACAAGAAAAGAATTGCATGCGTTTGTGACATTTGAAATCTGCATACCAACTATGAAGGTAAATTAGAAATTAAGGTGGTGTTATGTGCGGGGGTGTACCCCTTTGGCAAGCTCCGCCTCTGTGAGCCAGACATTGTTTTTGCATAGGTGCTGGCGACATCTGATGCAGCCCCATCACCTACGCAGTCTGATGTGTCAGGGGCACACAGCCATGCAGCCATCACCCCGCCACACACACCGGACACAGAACCCGTATGAGGGGAGTTTTGTACCACATTGCCTTCATTGCTGATGTTCTGTGATTGATGTGTGTGTGGGCTGCATTGTGGGGGAATTGCCTGTGCACGGATGGAGATGCACACACACGTTGGTATGTGGAGCCAGGTGCCCGTGCGGCCTTGCGCTGCTTGTGCTATCTCACTCCGTCTCTCTCCCTCGCTCTCTCCCGCCCTGCCATAGCAAACTTGTGAAAGCGATGGGTGCGCGGCTCTCAGCGGGGCACTCGAGTACTTCTTAAGTCTTTCAAACACCGAGGGGTATATTCTCAAGGACATATCGCCGAGTTAACGGCACTTTATTGCAACCAAAATGGTGATAAATTTAACGCACCATTCACAAGCTGGAGCAAACAGCCCACATCACCAGTTTACCAGCGATAGGAGCCTCAAAAAGCACTGTCACGGATGAGTCCGGCAAATATTGCTAATGAGATGTAGAGTAGGCGTTCTCGTGCAAAAAGCAGCGAACACATCACTTCGCAAGTGTCTCGACCACCAGCAAGATCGTCGAAGAGAGTACAAAACAGGCGATAAGGTGCGTTAGTAGCAGAAAGTTTACACCTGCTCTGAGCTGGTGTAAAGTCGGACTACAACCTGTAATATGAAAGGGAGCCCACCCAGAGCCAAACGTGAATGACAACAGATGCAATGGAGCCAACGATCATGCAGCTCGGACACCCAACACTGCTCCGACACCCCCCGCCACCAGCCTCTTGTCCGCCATCCCCCGCCACACAAACAAATGTGACAGCAATGTTAGGAAATCTGGAACGTAACAAATTGGCTGATGTCGCACAATTATAGTAAAGAAGATGCATGTGAGGTTGGACAAATAAGAATCTCAGTCATCAATGGATTTACATATAAAACATTTTATTTAAACAAAACAACAAAATAAAAGTAGGTACAGGTATGGCGCGTCATCCCTCGACAATTTGTGAATCACAGCCTGCAAGACAAAAAGAAAGATAAGATTGTGCGTCATGCGTCCATGAAAGGAGAGAGAGAGAGAGAGAGAAAGAGTGAGAGAGAGAGGAAGACAGAGAAAGAGAGAAAGAGTGAGAGAGAGAGGAAGAGAGAGAGAAAGAGAAAGAGTGAGATACAAGGAAGTGAGAGAGAAAGAGAGAAACAGTGTGAGAGGTAGAGAGAGAAAGAGAGAGGAAGAGAGAGAGAAAGAAACAATGAGAGAGAGAGGAAGAGACATAGAAAGAGAGAAAGTGTGAGAGAGAGAAAGGAAGATACAGAGTGAGAGAGAGAAAGAGTGTGAGTGACAGTAAGGAAGAGATGGAGGGGAGAGTGAGTGTTGACACTGTGGAGAAAATCCTTACAGCTCACCTTTCTGCCATCGGTGTGTCTCCAACCACGTGCCGGGACATAGTGGAGTCTTCAAGTTTAGTCATCTGAAACATAGTATAGAATCAGTAATGGCAGAGTACATACAACTGCACACGCCTAATTCTGTTTCGCCCCTGCGAACCCAGGCTGCTGCACCCCATCGACTCCTGCCGCCCAGAGGTGTCTGCCCGCCTCTGCGCACCTAGGCTGCTGTATCCCATCCACTCCCACTGCCCAGAGGTGTCTGCCCGCTGCTGTGCACCCAGGCTGGTGCACCCCATCCAGTCCCACTGCCCGGAGGTGACTGCCCGTTCCTGCGCACCCAGAGTGCTGCATCCCATCCACTCCCACTGCCTAGAGGTGTCTGCCCACTCCTGTGCACCCAGGGTGCTGCACACTATCCACTCCCACCGCCCAGAGGTGACTGCTCGCTGCTGCGGAAACAAGGCTCTCTGCTCACCTTCCGCCACCGGCGTGTGTCTAAGAGGGTCCACCACGTGCTGAAGCAACCTCCTCAGGCGCAAATTGCGTACACGCGGTCAAGCCGAGCTCACAATTCAGAGCGGGTGTTGATTGTAGGATGGCCACGCATCATCGCAGGCTGCAGACGCGCTCAGCTCTGGTGGCACTAACTCAGTGGAACTGAAGTCATCGCCTCGTGGCGGGAGGTCCGTGTCGGGGAGGGGGGGGGTCGTCAATCTGTGAATCACAGCCTGCTAGACAAAAAGCAAGATAAGATTGTGTGTCATGCGTCCATCAAAGGAGAGAGAGAGAGAGGAAGAGAGAGAGAGAGAAAGAAAGAGTGAGAGGTAGACAGAGAAAGAGTGAGAGAGAGAGGAAGAGAGAGAGAAACAGTGAGAGAGAGGAAGAGAGAAAGAGAAAGAGTGTGAGAAAGAGGAAGAGAGAAACAGAGGAAGAGTGTGAGAGAGAGAAAGAGAGGTAGAGAGAGAGAAAGAAAAAAACTGTGTGAGAGAGAGGAAGAGAAAGTGAGAGAGAGAGGAAGGGAGAGAGAGAAAGAGTGTGAGGGAGAGAAAGGAAGAGATGGAGAGGGACAGTGAGTGCCGACACTGGACAAAACCCTCACAGCTCACCTTTCCGTCACCGGTGTGTCTCCAACCACATGCTGGGACATAGTGGAGCCCTCAAGCTTACTCATCTGAAACGTAGAATGGAATCAGTAATGGCAGAGTACATACAACTGCACACGCCTAATTCTCTGTCCCGCCTTTGTGCATCCAGGCTGCTGCACCCCATCCACTTGCACTGCCCAGAGGTGTCTGCTCGCCGCTGCTGCACCCCATCCACTCCCACTGCCCGGAGGTGACTGTCCGCCGCTGCGCACCCCGGCTGCTGCACCCCATCCACTCCCACTGCCCGGTGGTGACTGCCCGCCGCTGCGCTAACAAGCCTCTCTGCTCACCTTTTCGCAACCTGCGTGTAGAAAAGAGGGCCTACCACGTGCCGCTGCAAGCCCCAAGCCCTGGGCCCACGGATACTGCACCCTGCATGTCATGCAGCCCCGCTCCGCAGGCCACCAGGTCTCACATTTGATGCTGGGTCTTGATTTCACCATGGCAGAGGACATACCAGTGCACCGGGCTTTTCATCGTAGGCTGCACACCCGCTCAGCCCTTGCGGTGCCACTAACTCTGTGACCAGCGAGGCGACGCCACGTGGCGGTAGGCCTGCGCTGTCTGATGGCTCAGGCCTACACTGTGGTCCAGCAGGGCACACAAAACCTGAGCTGTCCAGACCGCCGGGACCGGCCATCACCGCAGGCTGCACACCCGCTCAGCAGTTACGGTACCCGTACCTCAGTGGACCGAAAGTCACCGTCCCGTGCCGGTGTGCCTGTGCCGGCCGCAGTGTATCCGGTGCGAGCAACTCTAAAATGGCGTCGAGCACGTGCGCCCGGTTTTTTTTATTGGCAGGGTCACGTGTCTTGTGACGCGTGTGCTGGATGGGTGTGGTGTGGGTGTATACTAGCCGTGAGGGAGTGGCTGTGGCGTTCTGACAACTAGGGTGTGACCAGCAGATCACTGCAATGAAAATCTGGGCCATGTAGCGTTGTTGTCCTTCCCTGTAAGCGGAGTGGGCTGGCCTGGCCTGGCGTATGCCAGTCCTGTGTGAGGCTGTGAAGAATGACTCCGGAGCTATGGGCGTGGCTCCGTCCTGGGCTGTATGAGGAATCAACTGATGCGGGTGTCCCTGTTGTACTGCGGACGTCACCCGGGTCGCAAGCGCGAATGTGTCACTCTGTGAGCCAAGTCCCACAACATGGAAGGTTATGGGGAATCACTGACCCTACATTCATCCATAGTTCCACACATGAAAGATGGTGGACATGACACATCTGTGTGGATATGAATGTTTATTGCACATTCAGTGGAGTGCTGCAGCTGTAGCAATAGAGGGCCATGGAAAGTTTAAGTTTCAGTCTTTGGCACATGGAGGGCAGCCAATTAGAGCCAAGCTTGTGTTCGGGGTTAGGCTGCGCCAACATATGTACTTATAGAATTACTCCGCCAATCCCCAAGCACTTATACATTCACTATACACTCTCCTTGCAGTACTCTAATGATCCAGTCTCTACGTACGTACTTGTACAATGACCGAGAGAAAGTTACATAACCGAAGTTTTCCCCACTGCCAGAGGTAACATGGTTGCATACGCTGTCCACAGCACAATGTAATGTGGTAGGGCCCAGGGCGGCATCTTGCATACATAATGAACACACGGACACAGATAGATAGTGAAACTGGGTACGGGCACGTGCGCTCGACTCATTTTTATTACCAAGGTCACATGTCCAGTGACGTCTGTGCTGGATGCGTGTGGGGTGAGTGTAAGCCAGCCCTCCGGGAATGGTTGGTGCTGGCAACAAGTACAACAGTAATCATTGGATCAGACACATAGATTCAATCATAAAGGGTCAATGATTTGTGCTGCACTAAGGTAGGGGCAACAGATGTGAAATAATACACACAAGATTGTATCGTAAAGGGTCCATGACTTGTGGTACACTGAGGTAGGGGCAGCAGATGTGAAGCACAAGTTACTAACTTGTGTAACGATATATCTGTAAGAGACAGTAGTTAGTGACAGATTCCTTACCTTAGAATATCCCCAGGCGTCAGGCTGGATCCGGAAAGTTTTTGCGTAGCAGTACCCTTGCGCGTCGGTAGGCGGCGTCGTGCGGCTCCGCGTCCGTCGTCGGCGTCGTGATCGCCGGGATGACGTCGCGGGCAGTACTTAGACGCCGCCCCTGCGCGCTGACGTCAGTTCTGTACACGACTTTCCGCGCCAGGAACGCAGAGCCATGCAAGAAGCTGACATAGGTGTCTGAAAAATACTAGGGCCCTGAAAGGGATGTCATTAACCCTAGAAATCAGTTCGCAGAACGGGGAGGATGGGTGGGGCGGTAAGGAATCTGTCACTAATTACTGTCTCTTACAGATATATCGTTACACAAGTTAGTAACTTGTGCATCTGAAAGAGACACGTTAGTGACAGATTCCTTACCTTAGAATAGATACCCCAGCAATACCAACCCGGTGGTGGGTCTGCGAACAAAGATCAGACAAGGAAGTCCCGGAGGACAGAACGGCCAAGAAGCCGTCCCTCCGGACCGGACTGTCAAGGCAGTAATGCTTTGTAAACTTGTGCAGCGAGGCCCACGTGGCTGCCTGACAGATATCCTGCAGCGGAACACCGCGGCCCAAAGCCGTGGTAGCAGCCGTTGCCCTGGTGGAATGGGCACGCAGCCCAACAGGAGGCTCCTTCTTAGCCAAAGAATAGCAGGCTTTGATACACAAGGTTACCCAGCGGGAGATGGTTCTCTTGTGCACCGCCCGACCTTTTTGGCGCCCACGTAGCCAACAAAGAGCTGGTCATCCACCCGGAAGTGTTGTGTGCGGTTGATATAAAAGGAAAGCGCACGTTTTGGGTCCAGACGGTGGAGCCTCTCTTCCTCTCTGGAAGGATGCGGAGGCGGAAAGAAGGAGGGCAAAGTGATGGTCTGCCCAATGTGGAAGGCAGTAACCACCTTTGGCAAGAAGGACGGACGCGTCCTAAGAACAACCTTGTCTGGATGGACAGACAGAAAGGGAGGTTTGCATGATAGAGCCTGGAGCTCACTCTCCCGCCGAGTGGAGGTGATGGCCACCAGAAAGGCTGTCTTCAGAGTCAGAAGACGAAGAGGACAGTTATGTAGAGGCTCAAAGGGAGCGCACATAAGAAAGGTAAGAACCAAGTTCAAGTCCCACTGAGGCATCACAAACGGAACCGGAGGGAAGAGGTGTGTAATGCCTTTTAGAAACCTGTTAACAACAGGGGACTTGAAAAGGGAGGGCTGATCAGGAAGCCTGAGGAAGGCCGAGATGGCACAAAGATAGCCCTTGATGGTACCCAGGGCAGAACCCTGTTGGGCCAGGGAAAGAAGGAACAGAAGAACCTCAGAAAGAGGGGCAGAAAGGGGATTCACAGCCTTTGCTGTGCACCATGCCACAAACTTGTTCCACCTGCAGGCGTATACCACCTTAGTGGAGGGACGCCTGGCTGCCAGAATCACATCACAAACTTCGGGAGGCAAGTCGAAAGGAATCAACTGCCGCCGCTCAATCTCCACGCAAGCAGGTGGAGGCTGGACAGGTTCGGGTGGAGGACCGTCCCCTGCTGCTGCGACAGAAGATCCTCCCGAAGAGGCAGACGGATCGGGGATCGACGCTCATACTGAGTAGCTCGGGATACCAAACTCTTCGAGCCCAGTCCGGAGCCACAAGGATGACTTGGGCCCGGTCGCGCCGAATCTTCTTCAACACTCTGGGTAGAAGTGGTATAGGCGGAAAGGCGTACAACAGACCGCAACTCCACTCGCGACGAAAAGCGTCGCCGAGCGAGTGCCGCCTTGGAAATTCCAACGCGCAGAACTGATGACATTGCGCGTTCTCTTCGGTGGCGAACAGATCTAACCAAGGCTCTCCCCACTGCAGAAAGAGACCTTGCGCCACTTCCGAGTGAAGACGCCATTCGTGATCCATCATGCACCTGCGGCTGAGTTCGTCCGCCCTGGCGTTCAGGGAACCTGCCAGGTGTTGAACCATCAGGAACATGCCCTGATGTTCCAGCCATGTCCAGAGGCGCAGAGCCTCCTGACAGAGGGTCCACGACCCCACCCCGCCTTGTTTGTTGCAGTACCACATGGCGGTGGTGTTGTCTGTGAACACCTGCACTACCTTCCCTTTGACAGAGGGAAGGAATGCCTTGAGTGCAAGTCGGATCGCCCGGAGCTCCAGAAGGTTGATATGGAGCCGGGACTCCGCCCGGAGACCAGAGGCCTCTGATCTCCGCCTCTCCCATGTGACCGCCCCATCCCAGAAGGGACGCGTCCGTCACAACTGTGTGCTCTGGCTGGGGAAGGGAGAGGGATCTGCCCATGATCCATTGCCGGTTCGAGAGCCACCACGGCAACTGTTTTGCAGCCCCCTCCGAGATCTGGACGTGATCGGACAGGTTGCCCTGGTGCTGCTCCCACTGGAACTTCAGGTCCCACTGCAGAGCCCGCATATGCCATCTGGCATGATCGACCAGCAGGATGCAGGAGGCCATGAGGCCCAGCAGCCTCAGGGTCATCCGTACCGAAACCCAGGATAAAGGCTGAAAGATCGGAATCATAGCCTGAATATCCCGGACTCGCCGTTCGGGAGAATAGGCCCGAAACTGCATCGTGTCCAGAACTGCTCCGATGAAAAGGAGCTGTGGAGAAGGAATCAGATGCGACTTCGGCACATTGATGGAGAACCCCAGCGAGTGCAGGAGTTCGGCCGTAGTCTGGAGGTGGGAGACGACTGCCTGGGACGAGCCCGCCTTCAGCAGCCAGTCGTCGAGGTAGGGGAAGACTGGAACCCCTGCCCGGCGCAGATGAGCTGCGACCACCGCCATCACTTTCGTGAACACCCGAGGGGCACTTGTAAGGCCAAAGGGAGCACGGTGAACTGAAAATGCTCGAGGCCTACCGTGAACCGTAGGTAACGCCGGTGGGCCGGCAGGACGAGGATGTGGAAATAAGCGTCCTGCAAGTCCAACGCTACCAACCAGTCTCCAGGGTCGAGGGCAGTCAAGACCTGAGCTAGGGTGAGCATCTTGAACTTCTCCTTCCGGAGGAAGCGATTGACGTTCCGGAGGTCCAAGATAGGACGCATGTCCTCCTTGTCCTTTCTGGGCGCCAGAAAGTAGTGGGAGTAGCAACCACGTCCTACTTCTGGGATCGGAACATGCTCGATGGCCCTCTTGGCCAAGAGGGCCGTGACTTCCTTCTGCAGAAGCACCAAGTGATCCCCTGACATGCGGTGGAATTGAGGTGGCATGGCTGGGGGGTGGTCTCAAAGGGAGGGAGTAGCCCCTTCGGACAATGTCCAAGACCCACCTGTCCGAGGTGATGGGACGCCAGTGGTGAAGGTGATGGCGGACCCTGCCCCTACTGGCGTGCTGTGCACCGGAAAGGAGGGACTAGGAGGGCTTGGAGGCCGCGGACGGGTTGGAGGTGGTGGCCTGACCCGCACGCTGGTTGCCCGAACCGCCACGGCGGTATCCACGTCCTCGGCCACGCGAAGACGCTTGCTGCGCGGGCCGGTGGCTGGGCAGCTGACGTGACTGGGCGCCCCTTCCGTGGCCACGAAAGGGGCGAAAAGCAGAAGGTTAGTGGAGGGCGTACAACAGAAAGGCCCAGGGACTTGGCAGTAGCCCGTGAGTCCTTAAACGGCTCCAGCGCATGGTCTGCTTTGGAACCAAAAAGACCGACTCCATCAAAGGGCATGTCCATGAGAGTATTCTGGACATCACCCGAGAAACCAGTTGTTCTCAGCCAGGCGTGGCGACGTAGCGCCACCGTCGTTGCAAGCGATCTGCCCAGCGAGTCGGCGGTATCAAGGCCACAACGTATGGTGTATTTAGCCGCATCTCTTCCTTCCGCAATGGCGCGGGTAAGCAGTGTCTGGACCTCCTCAGAACACTGTGGCAAAACAGCCGCCACCGAATCCCACAGGGAGTGGGTATATCGGCCCAAAAGGCAAGCGGTGTTGACGGACCGCAAGCCAGCACTGGAGGAAGAAAAACCTTCTTCCCAAATTGGTCCAGGCGTTTGGATTCCCTATCCGGAGGGGCGGTAGGGAAGGCGGTTTGGGAGGCGAAGGCTTGGACAACCAAGCTCTCGGGGGTGGGATGTTGGGAGAGAAACAAGGGGTTGCCCGGAGCAGGGCGATGGCGTCGGGCCACGTTCCTATCCACAGGAGCCCCTGTGGTGGGCTTGGACCAGGCGCCCAAAAGAACGTCAGTCAGTGCATCATTAAACGGCAGCACAGTCTCCGTGGAGGAAGCTGCTGGCTGAAGCACTTCCGTCAGGAGATTAGTCCTGACAGCCACAGTAGGCAATTGGAGGTGCAAGGCTCCAGCTGCACTACGCAACACCGTTGCGAAATTTGCTCCCTCTTCCGTAGCCACGGGAGGAGTCCGCATGCCAGTGTCAGGGGAAGTGTCTAGACCACTGGCATCCCCAAGTTCCTCAGCCCAGTCCTGATCATACTCACACTGTTGTGTGAGAGGGTCTTCCGACCCCTCCCAGCTCTCCTGGTCCTCCACTTGTTCAAAATATGGAGGAGGAGGGACATTTGGGACCCAAGGTCTCATAGGCGCTGGAGCCGGCGTCGAGCGACGTCGGTCCGGCTCCATGTCCGGAGCCGGAGACAACCGGGAACGACGCCGTCCGGAGCCCCGGACTGCGTCAGGAACGGCACCGGGGACGTCGGCGGAGGCGTGGTTAGGTCAACCGGCGTCGATGGGGGTTGCGGTACCACCGGAGCCAGGATCGAGGCCGGAGCCGAGGCCGGGATGAAGGCTGGCGGGACAGGCGACGCCGGGACCGGAGTCGGCGGCAACGCCGGAGCAACCCCATCAGGGCCCGCGGGGCCCGAAGGCGCACCGGAGGGACCTTGAGGCCCGAAGAGGCGGGCCATGGCCGACAGGAATTCCTGTATTTCGGCCGGAGTCGCCCCCGAACCCGGAAAGGACGGGTAATGCGGGGGCGGCTCCACAGGCACGTCCGGGGCCTCAGCCGAGTCGCGAGACCGGCGAGGCGAAGTCTTAGAGCGATGATGCTTCTTAGACTTTTTGTGCTTCGACTTACCCGAGGAGCGCGAAGACTTGGACTCCGACGACCGGCGGGGACTCCGCGACCGGCCCCTCGACCTCTTCCCGGGACCGGGGCTTGGTGTGGCGCGGAGCCGACTGCCGGACCTCGAGGAGCTTTCGAGACCGCTCTCGCAAAGCCTTCGGGTGAAGTTTCCGGCAGTCAGGACACGACTTCATGTCGTGGTCTCGGCCGAGACAGTAGAGACACTCTCGATGCGGGTCTGTGATCGACATCATTCGACCACAGGCGTCGCATGGCTTGAAGCCGGGCATCCCTACGACACCTAGGAGTCGATGAAGACTCGAAAAGAAACAGTGAAAAAATTCACAAAAAATTTAGTCAAAAATGGACTAGGGCACTGCTCTTCCCGGATCTGCGCTTACTGGCGCGGAAAAAGAAGAACTGACGTCAGCGCGCAGGGGCGGCGTCTAAGTACTGCCCGCGACGTCATCCCGGCGATCACGACGCCGACGACGGACGCGGAGCCGCACAACGCCGCCTACCGACGCGAAAGGGTACTGCTACGCAAAAACTTTCCGGATCCAGCCTGACGCCTGGGGATATTCTAAGGTAAGGAATCGGTCACTAACGTGTCTCTTTCAGATATTATACACAAAACATTGTATCATAAATGGTCCATGAGTTGTGGTGCACTGAGATAGGGGCATCAGAAACATTCAGCGTGTGCGCAGCCAGCGATGATGTGTGGTGCGGGCGAGCCGCACTGGGAGCAATGTCTGTTGCCTACTGGACCGAGTCATCTGCAATCGCGACTCGATGTGAATTGTGAGCCCTGCTATCCGCAGTGTAGATCGAAGGCAGTAGTCAGCACAGACATCGAAGAATGCTTTTAGTCACTTCCTGTTTACAAAATTCGAGGACATAGAGTACAATTCTGTCTGCAATAAATAAATCATGTCTCAATTTAAATTGTGAGCTCTACTAACCGCAGTGTAGGTGTATGGAACAAAAGATGAAACATTTATGAAATACACTGTCGAAATATGTAGGTTTCAGGAACGTTATAGTTAGTTGCCTACTGGACTCTGAAATTAATTAATGAAGACTGAATTTGAATTGTGAGCCCTGCTGAGCACAGTGTAGGCCGGAGGCAGCGGTCAGGAAGGGCCTACAGCCACGTGGCGTTGACTTGAGCTGCATACAGTTAGTGGTAGGTGTGGCGCTCAGCGTGTGCGCAGCCAGCGATGATGCAATGTGTCTTGCCTACTGGACTGCGTCATCTGCAATCGCGACTCGATCTGAATTGTGAGCCCTGCTGACCGCAGTGTAGATCGAAGGCAGTAGTCAGCACAGACATCAAGGAATGCTTTTTGTCACTTCCTCTTGACAAAATTCGAGGACATAAAGTACAATTCTGTCTGCAATTAATAAATCAAGACTGAATTCAAATAGTGAGCTCTCCTGTCCGCAGTGTAGACTGCCATTCAGTGTTCCTTTGGACTTGCAAGATGAAGTTGGTCATTGTACTAAAGCTATAACGCATATAAAACAAGTTCTTGAAGCAAGGATACTAAAAGGATATTATGTAGGTTTTAGGGACGTAATACTTAGTTGCCTACTGGACTCTGCAATGAATGAAACAAGAGTCAATTTTAAATGTGAGCCCCGATGACCGCAGTGTAGGCCGGAGGCAGTGGTCAGCAAGGGCCCATAGCCACGTGGCGTTGACTTGTGGTGCACTGAGTTAGTGGCACCTGAAGCACTCAGCGTGTGCGCAGCCTGCGATGATGCGCGGTCCGCACTGGGAGCAATGTCTCTTGCCTACTGGACTGCGTCATCTGCAATCGGGACTCAATCTGAATTGTGAGCCCTGCTGTCCGCAGTGTAGATTGAAGGCAGTAGTCTGTACAGACAAGTCTGTGGTGCTTTGCTGCTGGGTTCGTAGGGGGCCTGTGTTGAGGAGGCCGGCGGTCACGGCGGAGGCCTCGTGGCAGGGTGAGGGCTGCCGCCCTGGCAGATGCTTTGGCCTTCCCACAAGTGAACCACGCCCAGAGCCCCAGCCTATTTATTCATACTCGTACGCTGGAGTGGGGTACGTTGGACCAGCCCACTCAGCTTCCGCTTCCAGGGGGGGGACAACACAGCTACATGACCGAGATCTTCCCCACTGCCTGAGGTAACATGGTTGCGTCTATTGTCCACAACACTACAAGCACCAGCAGTATATGTCCACATGGAGAGGTTTGTGCTCTGCATAGTGAGGTCTGTCCACCACATCACTGCTACACTTGGTATTGTGTGCATTTTATTGATGGGTGACTTGCGTCCTTCACACATACTTGGTTGCCACATCTCCCAACATTCAGCTATTGTGTGGCTGAGGGACCATGCCGTTTTTGGAGGGTCCGCTGTCCTGTTCTGCGCTGCCTCGGTGGTAGTAGGGAGGAGGGTGGTCCGGGGGGGGAGGTCCTGAGGGTGTTGGCACCATGGGCAGATGCCCTTCTCCTGTATCCCATGGGAAAAATCTGGGGGTTATGGTCGACACTTCGTTGTCCATAAACCTACAGATTAGCAAAACAGTGTCTATCTGTTTTGGAATAATCAGGCTGCTTAGGAAAATTTCACAGTTCCTGTCGTTTTCATCACGAAAGCAGGCAGTGATTGCTTTGATAATGTCCAGACTTGATTATTGTAATGCCCTTTATCTGGGCATTAACAAGGGTTTGGTGAGACGGTTACAGTTAGTACAGAATGCTGCAGCGAGGCTGGTGTTGGAGTTACCAAAGTACCACTCTGTTTCGGCCTCCCTCATCTCGTTGCATTGGCTGCCTCTGGATCGAAGAATCCTTTTCAAGACTCTGTGCCCGACTCATAATGCCTACTATGGCTCGGGCCCTGATGCCATTAAAGCGATGTTTCAGCGCTACATCCCGACCAAGCAGCTTAGGTCTGCCAGCAAGAATTTGCTGGTGGTTTCCAGGTTTAAGAAGGTTAGATGGGGAGGCAGAGCCTTCTCCACTGCTGCTGCTAGGCTGTGGAACTCTTTTCCGGATGGTTTATCGGGTCTTGTGTCATACTCTCTTTTCCGCAAGGCCCTAAAAACCTGGCTCTTCACTCAGACTTTAGCTTGAGCATCTTATTCGGTTGAACGTTAGTCCTCTGCAGCGCCTTGATGCCCTTGGGCTAAGTTAGCGCTTTATAAATTTAATATTCATGGCAGTGGGTGTTGTGGCCTTCTTGGGTGTCGGAGCTGCATGGTCAGTAGCTCTATGACATGTGTTGGTCTTTAGATGTGGTTATGGGCTGTGCTCCCTTTCACACTGTAGGTAGTCGTCCTGCTTTACACCAGTAAAAGGCAGATGTTAAATTCTTACTGCTAACGCAGCTTATCGCCTGTTTTTGGATCGCACCACAGATTTGGCTGCTCGTTGAAAATATCGGTAAGTGGTGTTTTCGTGTTATTTTTGCACGGAAACGCCAACTCTGCATATTATTAGCGTTAGTTGTCGCTCTCATTTGTGGCAATTTTTTTTGCGGAAGCTATTGTTGGAAAACTGGCGATATCGGCTGTTTTCACTAGGTTGAGAATGGAATGATAATTTAAAATCACTGAAAAAACCATAGGTTTAATGAACATTCTAATTAGAAATTAGCATTTAAAAAACGTTTGAAATTCACTGAAAAAACCATAGGTTTCAGGCACGTTATAGTTAGAAATTAGCATTTAAAAAACCTTTGAAATTCACTGAAAAAACCATAGGTTTCAGGGACGTTATAGTTAGGTGGACATTTCACTCGTACAAAACCATACAAATTCCACCGTTATAGTTAGTTCAGTTAACTATAACTCGCGCCCCGCAATGCACTGCTCATGATGTCACATATTACATAATTCATGGCATGGTCAGTGACATCACTGATGACATCACTGATGACATCATCCACGTGATAATCTGATGCACCTCATCACACCCTAATATAACCTTTAATACACCCACTGTAAAATACACACTCCCATTTTCGAAACCATCCACACACCAATACCAGTTACTACATACTCACTTACTGATTCCTAGGTCTGCACACACATCCACTCATTCACCTATACAATCACTTATACATGCAGTCACTTATCAATACAACACTATCATATGCACTCATACACCTATTCAGACACTCACACACCGCCACTCATCCATGGAGTTACTCAAACACCTAGTCAGTCATGCAAAGACTCAATCACACTCCCATTTACTCACCTAAACAGTTATACACACACCACCTCACTAATTCATACAGATAGTAACGCATATTTACTCTCTTATGTAATCACTGAAACAAGTACAGACTCATCCATACATGCCACTCTCACAATCACTCAGTCTCACATATAGTTATTTATATACACCATCACTCACATATACTTCCTTTTACATATGTAGTTACTCACATATGTACCACTGAGACATCTATTCACTCACCAACACACCCATACACACACTTACCCACCCATACAGCCCTTCACAGATGCACTCTTGAACCCATACACCCAGTGAATCACCTACTCACACATCTATGCACAGAGTCACACACCTCCAACCCACACACACACACACTCAGTCCCCCATACAAATACTCAAGCAAACAATAAATAACCCATATAGACACTAATGTAGCTACTGACCAACCCATGTAGCAGCTTACACAACAGACAGACTGATACAGACATTCACACAGTTTAGTCACTAACCCATGCATTCAGTAAGACACGTTTAATCAGTCACTTATACAGTTACATACCTCCTAAATCCTCCATCCAGACACTTATACACCCACTCATTCTTCAATACACCTTGCCATATATATAAAACATATTTAAACTTTACAGAAACACACAGTCACTGGATGATGTCATCAGTGATGTCATCAGTGATGTCATTTGAGATGTCATCAGTGATGTCACTGACCATGCCATGAATGATGTAATATGTGACGTCATGAGCAGTGCATTGCGGGGGCGCGAGTTATAGTTAACTGAACTAACTAGAACAGTGGAATTTCTATGGTTTTGTACGAGTGAAATGTCCACCTAACTATAACGTCCCTGAAACCTATGGTTTTTTCAGTGAATGAATATATATATATATATATATATATATATATATATATATATATATATATATAATCTACTGGCGGTCGCCAGTAGATAGTTATAGTTACAACCTATTATCCATAGGAAATCCATGACATTCTATTTGAAATAACTCTCTTGCCAATTGACGTATCTTCGCAAAATTTTCAAACTTTATGGCCCGCTCCGGTCCGCTCCTACCCTGAAAGTCTCGGGGGATTCGTCAAGCGGGGGCCGAGAAAAAAGGGGGTCCCAAAACGCGTTTTCCCCATGCAATTTTCCATAGGAAACTTTAGACACGGCTACAGCCCGAACTGCTGAACGGAATTACACCAAATTTGGCAAAGAGGTAGTTCTTGGTTCAGAAAGAACCCTTTTTGTTAAATGGTGTAAATCCGTTCAGTAGTTGCTGAGAAAATCAAAAGTAAAAAGATAGTGATATCTATGGTCGAGTAGGGTCCGCGTACCCTTAGCGCACCCTGCGCGCACCGTCCCGATCACGAGCTGCATGTTAATTGGCTGTCAGCTGGCTGTCAACATTCCGATTCAGGAAATGTTGGCAGCCATTTTGTCCCTCGGTAGAACCGAGGGACAGAAACAAGTGCGCAAAGCGCACAAAGGGGGCAGGGTAGAAACACCCTGACCCCTAGGTTTGCTCAGGGGTCCCACAAGGACCCCTGGGCAAAAAACAAAACATTTTTTTTAAAAATCGGCAGGATGCGCTCAGGGTGCGCGAATCCTGCCGAGAAAAAAATCGAAGCGCGGTCTCCCGCGCTTCGATGCATTTGCCCCCGGGTGGCCCAAGTCCCGGGGGCATGGTGGGGGGATAATTTAATGTGTGGGGGGCCTCAAAGGGCCCCCAAGCCCCGGGGACCGCCACCCCCGGGGCTTTATTGAAAAATAGTGCGGGAGGGCTCTTCTGCCCTCCCGCAGCCCCGGGACCGCCACCCCCGGGGCTTCTTTTTTATTTGAATAAGGTGTGGGGGGGCTCCAGCCCCCACACGCCCGGGGACCATCACCTCCCGGGGCACTTATAAAATAAATGTGGGGGTCCATTACGGAACCCCAGAGCCCCGGGGACCACCACCTCCCCGGGGCTGTGCAATTTAAGGAGGGGGCCGCGCGGACCCCCTCCTGGAGCCCTTGATGGCCCTGGGGACCGCCACCCCCCAGGGCCGGCTCCTGCAGTGTCCCGGGGTGCCTACCCCAGGACACTGTAGTTTGCTATGGCAGGACGGGAGCCTCGCGGCTCCCGTCCTGCCATAGCAAACTGCTTTAGATATTGGAAGAGAGAGCAGGGAAACCTGCTCTCTCTTCCAATATCCAAAGCACATTGCTTTTCCACATGGGGAGCTGCATCTTAGCAGCTCCCCATGTGGAAAGCAATGCCGGCTCCCAAGGGACGCGGGGAGCCGGCGGGACTGTGGGGGATTGGGGACCCCCCACAGTCCCCAACGGAGAGGGCCAGCCCCGGGGATGGGGTCCCCGGGGCAAGTAGTGGCCCGGGAGGGGGCCACGCGGCCCCCCTCCCCAAAAATAAATAAATAAATAAAAAACGGAAAGGCCGGCCCCGGGGATGGGGTCCCCGGGGCCTTAAATGGCCTGAGGAGGGGGCCACGCAGCCCCCTCCAAAGAAAAAAAAAAAAAAAAAAAATCGAGGCCATGCCCCGGGGATGGGGTCCCCGGGGCCAATACAGGCCCAGGGAAGGGGGCCACGCGGCCCCCTTCCCGTTTAAAAAAAAAAAAATTATTAAAAAAAGGGGTAAGGCCCTGGGGATGGGGTCCCCAGGGCCCAAAAACAGGAAAAAGGAAGGGGGCCACACAGCCCCCTTCAGGGGACAAAAAAAACAAAACAAAAAAAAACGATCGGGCCCGCAGGCCCCGCCCCTTCCTTCACCACTCTGCAAACGCGCCCCTGGCGCGTTTGCAGAGGAGGAACGACTCCCCTTGAATACTGGGGGTCCCTGGGGGCCAACTAGCCCACCAGGAACCTCCAGTATGCGCCAGGGGCTGCGTTGCAGAGAGGTGTACAGAGGCCACGCCCCTTTTACACCTCTCTGCAACGCAGCTCTGTGGCGCTTTTGGATATACCTGTTGGGCTAGTTGGCCCCCAGCGACCCTCAGGATTCAAGGGGAGTTAATCCCCCGACTTAAAACGCGCCACGGGGTGAAGGGAGGGCGGGGCTTCAGGTGACATCTGTGCAAACGCGCCCCGTGGCGCGTTTTAAGTTGGGGGATTAAATCCCCTTCAATCCTGAGGGTCCCTGGGGGCCAACTAGCCCAACAGGTACATCCAGAAAGCGCCACAGAGCTGCGTTGCAGAGAGGTGTAAAAGGGGTGTGACCTCTCTACACGTCTCTGCAACGCAGCCCCTAGCGCATATTGGAGGTTCCTGGTGGGCTAGTTGGCCCTAGAGACCCTCAGGATTCAAGGGACTAATCCCCCAACTAAAACGCGCCACGGGGCGCGTTGCACAGATGTCACCTCAGGCCCCGCCCCTCCCTTCACCATTGTGCAAATATTCTTCTAAAATCATCCGAAATACGAATTCCGATTTACTCACCTGTTATAAGGAGAGACCTCAGTGCTGTATCTTTCAGCCCAGTACTGGTCCTGAAAAGTAATTTTAACCGTACTTACCAGTAACTTGAATTTCCTTCCATAGGATATCATTGCCTGCTTTTTGCTGAAAAAGTTTCTGTGTTGATTTTTGAAACATACAAATATTCCTCTAAAATCAGCCGAAATCCGAATTCTGATTTACTCACCTGTTATCAGGAGAGACCCCAGTGCTGCATCTTTTAGCCCAGCACTGACCCTGAAAAGTAATTTTAACCGTACTTACCAGTAACTTATCTTTTCTTCCATAGGAATCCATTGTCTGGTTTTCAGCAGAAAAGTTTCAAAGTGTCGATTTTCACAAACTACAAATATTCCTTAAAAATCGCCTGTATGACTTAAACGCATTTTTCAACTGTTTACAGGAGATGCACCAGTGCTGGATCCAGGATCCAACACTGAGTAAGAAAAAGTAACGATAACAGTTTTTACCTGCTAAGTGAATTTCCTTCCATAGGATAACATTGGTGATTCTATGAGGAAAAGTTTCTAAGTGTCAACTTTTAAAATATAATAATATTCCTTAAAAATCACGACTGTAACCAAAGTGCTTTTACTCAACTGTTTACAGGAGATGTCCCAGGACTGAATCTAGGATCCAGTCCTGTGGTTAGAAAAAGTAATCCATAAAGTAACTAATTGCATTTAACTAGAAATTCACATTGAGCTGAATGTTGCATTGTGTTTGAAAATGTGTTGCCCATTGCAACAACTAACTACTGTACTTAAAAGTCTATTGCCTATGTGCTAAGTATTTAAACTAAAGTAATTCATTCTGAGAAAGTATTTTTTGTAATGTAATGTATAATGTAATTACAATGTAATTTAAAAAATAAATTATGTAAAAGAAATTGTTGCTAAAAATGTAGTAAATCAGTATGAAAAAAATATAAAAATTAATACATTTAAAAAATGTCATTTAAAAAACCTTAGAAATTCACTGAAAAAACCGTAGGTTTCAGGCACGTTATAGTTACAAATTAGCATTTAAAAAACCTTTGAAATTCACTGAAAAAACCATAGGTTTCAGACACGTTATAGTTACAAATTAGCATTTAAAAAACCTTTGAAATTCACTGAAAAAAACCATAGGTTTTAGGGATAGTTATAGTTACAAATTAGCATTTAAAAACCTTTGAAATTCACTGAAAAAAACCATAGGTTTCAGATATGTTATAGTTACAAATTAGCATTTAAAAAACCTTTGAAATTCACTGAAAAAACCATAGGTTTTAGGGACAGTTATAGTTAGTTGGACATTTCACTCGTACAAAACCCGTGAAATTCCCCGTTATAGTTAGTTCAGCTAACTATAACTCGCGCCCGCAATGCACTGCTGATGACGTCACATATTACATCACTCATGACATGGTCAGTGACATCACTGATGACATCACTGATGACATCTCAAATGACTTCACTGATGACATCATCCACGTGATAATCTGATGCAGCTCCTCACACCCTAATATAACCTTTGATACACCCAATCTAAATTACAGACTGCCATTCGCAAAACTATAGACACTCCAACACCAATAACTACATACCCACTCACTGATTCTTAGGTCTACACACACACATCCACTCACTCACCCGTACAGTCACTCATACTTATGGTCACTCAGTACAGGACTATCATATGCACTCTTACTCCTATATAGACACTCAAACACCGCCACTCATCCATAGAGGTACTCACACACCTAGTCAGTCATGCAAATAATTAAACACACTGCCATTTACTCACCTATACAGTTATACACACACCAGCTCACTTACTCATACAAATACTAGCACATTGTTACGCTCTTATACAATCACTGATACAAGCACACACTCATCCATACAGCCACTATCACAATCACTCACTCTCGCTTACAGCTATTTATATACTACAACACACATATATACTGGCTTTCACATATGTAGTTACTCACACATGTACCACTGGGACATACATTCACTCACTAACACACTCTTACACACACTTACCCACCCATACAGTCTATCACAGATGCACTCTTGAAACCATCCACCCAGTGAATCACCCACTCACACATCTATGCACAGAGTCGCACACACACCACCCACACAAACACTCAGGCACCCATACAGATACTCAGACAACCAATCAATAACTCATATAGACACTCATGTAGCATTCACAAACCCATGCAGCCACTTACACAGCAACAGACAGACGGATACAGACATTCACCCAGTTTAGTCACTAACCCATGCATTCAGTAAGATACGTTAAATCACTCACTTATAGAGTCAGTCACGCACCTACTAAATCATCCATACAGACACTTACACACCCACTCATTCTTCAATACGTCTTTTCCTATATATATTAAAAATATTTAAACTTTACAGAAACACACAGTCACTGGATGATGTCATCAGTGATGTCATTTGAGATGTCATCAGTGATGTCATCAGTGATGTCACTGACCATGTCATGAGTGATGTAATATGTGACGTCATCAGCAGTGCATTGCGGGGCGCGAGTTATAGTTAGCTGAACTAACTATAACGGGGGAATTTCACGGGTTTTGTACGAGTGAAATGTCCAACTAACTATAACTGTCCCTAAAACCTATGGTTTTTTCAGTGAATTTCAAAGGTTTTTAAATGCTAATTTGTAACTA
This sequence comes from Calotriton arnoldi, assembly GCA_963921515.1. NCBI lineage: Eukaryota > Metazoa > Chordata > Amphibia > Caudata > Salamandridae > Calotriton > Calotriton arnoldi. The sequence continues at coordinate 552,242 of CAWUFW010006983.1, forward strand.
TAACATATCTGAAACCTATGGTTTTTTCAGTGAATTTCAAAGGTTTTTTAAATGCTAATTTGTAACTATAACTATCCCTAAAACCTATGGTTTTTTCAGTGAATATATATATATATATATATATATATATATATATATATATATATATATATATATATTCAAAGCTCCTGTCCACCAAAAGCGCACCGAGAACTCCGGAGCGGGTGCGGTCAGAACGTGGTGGTGGGTCCACGAAATATATCCAGCTCACACTCCAACCAAATGAAGAGACTGCACTCGTGGATGGTGAAAGGACTCGGTATTTATTTTACTGGGTCCACAAAAACAGGACGCGTTTCGGCTCACGCCTTTTTCAACTATGAATTTTACAGGCAGCAACTCCATTTTTTATATATTCAAATACGCATATGCAGGTCATTCATGAGCATAGAAAGCAGACTATTTACAAAGATAATCAAATTGTCACCGCCATGTTTGAGTGGCTAGTTCTAATAGTTCATACAGCAATTACATTAATTCATGAACATAGAGAACGGTTTACAAAGATAGTCAAATTGTCACCGCCATCTTGGAGTGGCTAGTCCTTATAGTTCATATAATAATTTCATTCATTCATCAACAAAGAACAGACTATTTACAGAAATCAACCCGATTGTCATCGCCATTTTTGTGGTGACCAATTTCAATAATACAATAAAAATAAATATGAAAATAAAACAATCTCGCTCTGGATGAGCAATTATTCAACTGTGCTGCTTTACATAGTTCATGATAATACGTCGTTTTTGGCAGTAATAGATCAACTTAATTATTATAAAAAGGTTAAACCAAATTAATATAGTGACAACAAGTACATTTCATAACGAATCATCTTGCTCTGTATGAGCAATATCTACATTACTGAATTCAACATCAGTAAACATACACCAATTTTACTTCAACTGGGGAACCATTCACTGTGTTCAAGGGACCCAGGAGTTTTTAAATGAGATGCTCGCAGCAACTCAACCTAAGTGAATTGCTAGTTCCTCTTCTACATTGAGTCCCATCGGAACACGTGTCTGGAGATCAATGATAAATCTAGACTCAAGTCTCCGGAGTTTGAGTTCTCTATTGCCCCCTCTTTCATGGTATGGGACATGGTTAAGGCAAAAAAATCGTAATAGCTTTCTATTGCTCTGATGAAACTTCGCCAAATGTCTCGCAACTGGCTAAGTTGGATCATTCTTTTCAATTGCCCTGGCATGTTCCAATATTCTCTTTTTCGTGGGGTGAATAGTACTACCGATGTACATGAGATTACATGGGCACACTAAACAGTAGACACAAACCATAGAACAAAAAGAGACTTCAGAATCAGACATTACTACTGATAATGAACAATCAGGTGCAGAAGGTGCAGATCAAATCCCCAAACGTTCCCTTTTTCATGAGGAATTCCAATTACTGAGGCAATCGTGGCAACGGGGAGGCAGAGGCAAGCCCCCGGAACGCAGTGCACAGGAAAGACAAGAAAAACGAGGCAAGGAGGCTACAACAAGCACAGGCATAGCCTCTCAGACAAGAAGCAAACGGGGGTTCAGGAAATAAATAAAACAGATGAATTAACTATAATTGATCTAACCCCACGGAAACTTACGAAAATTGAGGAATCGACACTGAAGAAAGGACTGACGTTTTGTCCAACACAAAACTTTGAGTACACTCAATCTCGGATTGATCTTTACCTATTTACACGCAAATTAAAGCTGTACAAGTTTTTCAAAATGCGAGGTCTCTCTGAGCAACCACAAACAACTGTGATTCCGGAAGGGAGACAGATACCCACTGATATCCTAACAGGAGAAGTTCTCAAAATCCTTCGTTTATTGGCTGATCAGGAGTCCACCCCTGAAACAGGAGACATAACCGATATTGAAAGTTTTGGTATTGAACAAAAAAACATCAAAACTGGTTTTAAGGTGAAATCGACTTTTGTCCCCACTATGCCATTTGACACCATCGATGCTTTCGAAGATTCAGTCAAAAGAGAGTTACAGCAAATAAGAATAAAGAAATCAAAGACAACTAAATCTAATTATATCAAGTCAAATTTTTCGCATGAACAGAAAAAGGCGATTGCAGGAATTCAACAAGACCCCAACATTGCATGCAACCATCTGACAAGGGGGGCAATATCGTATTAATGTCTAAGGATTATTACAGCAAGGAAGTATTGAGACAATTGTCAGATACTGTATACTATGCTAGAATTACAAAGGAACGATACAGTCTGAGTATCATTGAATATCATGATATGATACAAAGATGGTTTATGCAGGGGATGCTAGACCAGGAAGAAGTACGGTTTTTGAATTGCTCTCATCCTGTAACACCAACATTTTACCATCTTCCAAAAATTCATAAAGACGCTAGCATACCACCGGGGCACCTGTTCATTTCTTCCAAGGGCAGCTTAACAGAACATGTCTCAATTTATCGATCGCTTCCTCATTCAATTCGTCAAGACATTGCCATCCTTCGTCCATGACACGAAAGACTATCAGAATTATTTCCAACATCAACTGGGAGCCAGACATGTTGATGGTAGGGCTGGACATAAGTCTTTATACGTGCATAGACCACATGCAAGGCATACAGGCAATCAGATACTTTTTCAAGGGCAGATCATTGAAACTGGCTGAACATAATGAGATGCTAATTGAATTCCTTACATTCTGTTTAAACAATAATATCTTTCTCTTTCAGAAACAACTGTATTTACAACTTAAAGGCACAGCCATGGGCACCTGCTTCGCCCCCAGCTATGCGAATTTATTCGTAGGCTGGTGGGAGAAGCAGGTGGCATGGGCTGACAACAACAATAGATGGGTTTCTTGCACGGTAGGCTGGTATCGTTATATAGACGATCTATTCATTTTATGGAAGGGACCACGAGACGAGGTGGAACAGTACATTGATGCCTTAAATGACAACGCGGTCAATCTGCACTTCAGTGGAGAAATTAGTGCCACTGAAGTAAATTATCTGGACCTAAAAGTATTTATTGCAGACGGTCAGATTTGTATTTCCCAATTTCGTAAGCCTACTGCAGGCAATTCGGTTCTAGAGGCACACAGCAGCCACCCCAATCCATTAAAAAAAAAAAAAGAGTATTCCTTATGGGGAGCTGTTGCGTATGAAAAGAAACTGTACAAGGCAACAGGATTTCGAACAGGCAGCTGGTGAGGCCCTAGATAGATTTAGAACACAGGGATATTCTGAAGGATTATTGAAAAAAACTCTAGATAGGGTAGACAAAATTCCAAGAAAATGTCTGCTTAAAGATAGGATAAGTAATGTAGATGAAGATGCCCAGACAAATTCAGAATTTAGATTGATTATGACCTTTTCTAATGAAGCACACAATGTTCAGGACATTCTTAAACGTAACTAGCATATTCTGAAAACTGATCCGATTATTGGGAGTCATCTACCAAATTATCCAAAAATCACATATAGAAGAAGTCGGTCATTAAAAGACAGTCTAGTACAGAGCCATTTTGAAATCAATCCTAGGAATCCACGAATCAGTGAACTCACAGGATTCTTTCCTTGTACTAAATGCAAGGCTTGTAAAAATAGTCCCAAAACCTTGACAAATGCCATACCAGGATGTAGGAAACCCAGAGTGATAAACAAATTTTTGACATTCAATACTCCTTTTTGTGTCTACTGTTTAGTGTGCCCATGTAATCTCATGTACATCGGTAGTACTATTCACCCCACGAAAAAAAGAATTTTGGAACATGCCAGGGCAATTGAAAAGAATGATCCAACTTACCCAGTTGCGAGACATTTTGCGAAGTTTCATCAGAGCAATAGAAAGCTATTACGATTTTTTTGCCTTGACCATGTCCCATACCATGAAAGAGGGGGCAATAGGGAACTCAAACTCCGGAGACTTGAGTCTAGATTTATCATTGATCTCCAGACATGTGTTCCGATGGGACTCAATGTAGAAGAGGAACTAGCATTTCACTTAGGTTGAGTTGCTGCGAGCATCTCATTTAAAAACTCCTGGGTCCCTTGAACACAGTGAATGGTTCCCCAGTTGAAGTAAAATTGGTGTATGTTTACTGATGTTGAATTCAGTAATGTAGATATTGCTCATACAGAGCACGATGATTCGTTATGAAATGTACTTGTTGTCACTATATTAATTTGGTTTAACCTTTTATAATAATTAAGTTGATCTATTACTGCCAAAAACGACGTATTATCATGAACTATGTAAAGCAGCACAGTTGAATAATTGCTCATCCAGAGCGAGATTGTTTTATTTTCATATTTATTTTTATTGTATTATTGAAATTGGTCACCACAAAAATGGCAATGACAATCAGGTTGATTTCTGTAAATAGTCTGTTCTTTATGTTCATGAATGAATGAAATTATTATATGAACTATTAGGACTAGCCACTCCAAGATGGCGGTGACAATTTGATTCTCTTTGTAAATAGTCTGCTTTTTATGCTCATGAATAAATTGCATATGTGTTTTTGGATATATAAAAAAATGGCGTTGCTGCCGGTAAAATTCATAGTTGAAAAAGGCGCAAGCCGAAAAGCGTCCTGTTTTTGTGGACCCAGTAAAATAAATACTGAGGTCTTTCACCATCCACGAGTGCGGTCTCTTCATTTGGTTGGAGTGTGAGCTGGATATATAGATATATATATTCATTCACTGAAAAAAACCACAGGTTTCAGGGACGTTCTAGTTAGTTGGACATTTCACTCGTAAAAAACCAGAGAAATTCGGCCGTTATAGTTAGTTAAGCTAACTATAACTCGCGCCCCCGCAATGCACTGCTGAGGACGTCACATATTACATCATTCATGACATGGTCAGTGACATCACTGATGACATCTCAAATGACATCACTGATGACATCATTCAGTGACTTTCTGTAAAGTTTGAATATGATATATATATATATATACCAAGGTGTATTGAAGAATGAGTGGGTGTATAAGTGTCTGAATGGATGATTTAGTAGGTGCGTGACTGACTGTATAAGTGAGTGATTAATCGTGTCTTACTGAATGCATGGGTTAGTGGCTAAACTGTGTGAATGTCTGTATTAGTCTGTCAGATGGTGTGTAAGCGGCTGCATGGGTTGGTGAGTAGCTACATGAGTGTCTATATGGGTTATTGATTGGTTGTCTGAGTATCTGTATGGGTGCCTGAGTGTCTGTGTGGGTGGGTGGGGGGTGTGTGACTGTGCATAGATGTGTGAGCAGGTGATTCACTGGGTGTATGGGTTCAAGAGTGCATATGTGAAGGGCTGTATGGGTGGGTGAAGGTCTGTATGGGTGTGTTGGTGAGTGAATGGATGTCTCAGTGGTACATGTGTGAGTAACTCCATATGTGAAAGGCAGTATATGTGAGTGTTAGAGTATATAAATGATTATATGTGAGAGTGAGTGATTGTGAGAGTGTCTGTATGGATGAGTGTGTGCTTGTATCAGTGATTGTATAAGAAAGTAAGTATGTGTTACTATCTGTATGAATAAGTGAGGTGGTGTGTGTATAACTGTATAGGTGAGTAAATGGGAGTGTGATTGATTCTTTGCATGACTGACTAGGTGTGTGAGTAACTGTGGGAGAGTGGCAGTGTGTGAGTGTCTGTATAGGTGTATGAGTGCATATGATAGTGCTGTATTGAGGAGTGCCTGAATGTATGAGTGACTGTATGGGTGAATGAGTGGATGTGTGTGTAGACCTAGGAATCAGTGAGTGGGTATGTAGTAACTGGTATTGGTGTGTCTATGGTTTTGAAAATGGTAGTCTGTATTTTAGAGTGGATGTATCAAAGGTTATATTAGGGTATGAGGAGGTGCATCAGATTATCACGTGGATGATGTCATCAGTTATGTCACTGACCATGTCATGAATGATGTAATATGTGACGTCATCAGCAGTGCATTGCGGGGGCGCGAGTTATAGTTAGCTTAACTAACTATAATGGCCGAATTTCTCTGGTTTTGTACGAGTGAAATGTCCAACTAACTATAACGTCCCTGAAACCTGTGGTTTTTTCAGTGAATTTGTAAGGTTTTTTTAAATGCTAATTTCTAACTAGAACGTCCCTGAAACCTGTGGTTTTTTCTGTGAATTTCAAAGGTTTTTTAAATGCTAATTTCTAACTATGCCTACAGAGGTAGGACATGTGCAGAAAGAGGAAGAAAGGCGCAGAAAGAAGCAAGAGAAATGCAGAAAGAGGCAACAGAAGTCCAGAAAGACGAAGAAAGGTGCAGAAAGAAGCAAGAGATGTGCACAAAGAACCAACAGAGGAGCAGAAAGAGGCCTTGTTGCAAAGTCATCCTGTGCCCCCAAGAAGAAAGGCCAAGACCAGGTCAGAAGACCAGGGAGGGGGAGGCGAAATGGCCGCTCGGAGCTGCAGCTCCGTGAAGACCCCGAGCACCGCAACACTAAAAGGCTATTTATTCAAAACTAAGCCCATCTAAAAACGAATTTTCAGCGACCGGAATACCAGCAGCTGTGTTGGAGCTGAAAACCGCTGTGTTTATTCAACTTTTTTTACCTGATATCGGCCCCTGTAAACTTCAGGGCCTGATGTGCAAAATGGCGCCGGCATATTATTAACTCGACATCAGCCGGGCCGAGAGCAATTTCAATCCCCTCTGGATTTACCCTGCAACTTGAAATGGCCCTTTAAACTTCCAGACAGTGCTATCCCCGCTGAACTCCAGGGGCGATCTTCACCTGACTGCGCTTGCCGTAGCTCCGGTCCTGGCTGCGTCCGTTACACCCTGAGTGACATCGATACTGACACGTCGAAACCGGACTCGTTTCGCTGCCAGGGAGATTGCACGGTGTTTTGTGGTCTCCCTCTGGGCCCCCGCATGAGCCTCGGACGTGATGATTGCCCCGGGGGGACTACCGCCGCAGTGATTGACACAGCCCCGGCGCTGCCAGCAGGATCGGGAGGTGAGCGTGGCTCCGGAGCTCCTCTGTTCCGGAGCAACGGGGGCTGTATTGGGAATCCCCCCTGACTTAGTGATCTGGCCTGGGGACTTTGTTTGAGGCAGATTTTCTCACCGAAAAGCCCTCTCAGGGCAGTGCCTGACCTCAAGATGGCAGCTGGTGCCAGCCCTGATTACCACCGCGGAGGGCTCCTGAGGCTTCGGGGCACTCCCAAACCTAGCGGTAGGGGCTCTCCAGCTGATACCCCCTTGTGATGGCGCTCTATTCTGGGGGCATTTTGTGACCTGGGTATCATCTGTAAGGACGGGCCTGGACAACGCCTGACCTAAGATGGTGCCTTCGCCTTTTAACTCCGTTCTGCCCACAGCCTCGCTGGTTCTCTGGCAGCTGCCACTACCGGACGTCGACACCCCGGTTGGACTGCGCCTTGATAACATCAAAACATCAACCCCCACCCACACCTGGGTTCTAATCTGACTGCTGCTTTCATCTCTCCTACTCCCCGTATGAACTTTACCTTTTTCAGATAAACCCTGATCACTATCCTGACAGCGGAGTCCGAGCAATTTGGCTGATGTCCGGTGGAGCTGCCTCGACAGCTATAGAGGAGATCGGCCCTGGTTCACCCCCTCTGCCGTCACCTACCCAGCCGGTCATTGGGCACAGTTTCTCCCCGTCTCCCTGTTTATGTCTCCTTTCCTCCCCCTCCCACCTACGAACTATCGTAACATTGCTTTTCTGTCCTATGTTTAATCTATGCTTTTGTAACAGATGTAACTTGTAACTCACTGTTCCTCATGTAAAGCGCTCTGATACCTCCGGGTCTAGCCAGCGTTATATAAAACTCAAATAAATAAAAAAATTAATTTAAAAAAAGGCGCAGAAAGAAGCAAGAGAAATGCAGAAAGAGGCAACAGAAGTCCAGAAAGACGAAGAAAGAAGCAGAAAGAAGCAAGAGAAATGCAGAAAGAGGCAACAGAAGTCCCGAAAGACGAAGAAAGGTGCAGAAAGAAGCAAGAGATGTGCACAAAGAACCAACAGAGGAGCAGAAAGAGGCCTTGTTGCAAAGTCATCCTGTGCCCCCAACTTTTTGCTGACGGGTACTGGTGGTAACTGACTGACTAACCAGGCCTAGAGCCAGTGCAATGCTAAAAGACACTTAGAATACAGTGAAAACACCTACATACACTAGAGAACACTATGCGTTGGGGTACCGCTGTGATTGGCATGACCTCCTCTGTAAGGCCCCAGTACATAATAGGGCAGGGGGATTAAAACTACCTCTAAGTCAGAGGTGCAGAAAGATGCTTCTTTAAGTAGTAGTCACGTTTGCAGAGTGGTGGAGAAAGGGTGCTAGGCCTCCTACCAGCGCTCAGGAATTCCGCTGCATAGGACTTAGAGGAGGTACTAGGAGGGCTTATTGGCACCCAAAGTCCCTCAGGAGTAAATTGGACTTCATTCCCCATCCCATAGTCTGCCAGGAGGCGCGTTTGCAGAGTGGTGGGCAAAGGGGGCGTGGCCTGCTATGAGAACTTAGCAATCCTGCTGTGTGGGACTTAATGGAGGTAACAAGAGGGATAGTTGGCCCCCAAGGACAACCTTGGGGGCCAACTACCCCTCATATTACCTCCATTAAGTCCCACACAGCAGGATTGCTAAGTTCTCATAGCAGGCCACGCCCCCTTTGCCCACCACTCTGCAAACGCGCTCCCTGGCACGCTCTTGGATGGGGATTGAAGTCCCCTTCGCTGCTGGGGGTCCTTTAGGGGCCAACTAGCCTACCTCTTACCTCCAGTAAGCCCCACACAGTGGGATTGCTGAGAGGTGGACAAAGGCCACGCCCCCTTTCCCCACCACTCTGCAAACGCACCCCCTGGCGCATTGTAAGTTGGGAAATTAAGTCCCCATGAATACTGAGGGTCCCTGGGGGCCAACTAGCCCACCAGGTACCTCCAATAAGCGCCACATAGCTGGTTTGCAGAGAGGTGGTCCGAGGCCACACCCCCTATTTACACCACTCTGCAAACGCAGCTCCTGGCGCACTGCTGCTCGGGGATGAAGTCTACTTGTGTCCTGAGGTCCTCAGGACACAAGAGGACCTCATTGCCCCACCAGCAGTGCGCCCCCGCTTCGCCCACCACACCAGGTGGGGGGGGGGGGAAGACAAACACGATCAAGGTGAGGAGGGATCGGCGCTGACCCCGGGGGTGGAGGGGCACGCCGAGGGAGCGAGAGACACTTGCCTGCTGCGGAGAGCGGCGGGGGACCCCCCCTGACGCCCCTCGCCTCGACCCACCCGGTAGAGACACATCGCTGGTCCCCCGATACCTGTCCACAGGGGCCAAGTTGCGCCCTTTTGACGCCCTGCTGACACTGAGGCCTGTGACTCCTGCCAAGCTGCGTGGCGGCGGCCTACCCCACAGCAAGTTTCTGGCCGAATCCTAGGGGCGGTGGTTGGACTGACTTGAGTACCTCCGCGCCCTCTGCTGCCTGCCACCTGCTTCACTGCTACCGGGGGGGGGGGACGAAGGGCTTGGGCAGTGCGCGGACTGTCGCACTACGCTCCCCTGGGACATTGAATGCGGACAGCCCTCATCATTATCCTTGCACCCCACACTCGCCCCGCGGCGCCTACCTTCGCTCTACCCCCTCTGGGACTGGAACGCTCACAAGGCTGAGCTTCAACGGGCTGTTTGGGCTGCCCATCCCGGGCTGGGTCTGGGCCCTCTTCCACGCCACACATTAACAGTGCTTCCATTGCGCGCTAACAAAGCCGACTCCTGACATCTCCAGTGGGGAAATTGGACCCACCCCCTACAGTCATTGAACCTCTCATCTCACGCTTCCTTGGCCATTTGTCCGGTGCTACACTGGGCCCTGCCTGGCAGAGAACCGACCTGGTGGTGCTCTCTCCTGCGTCCACTGCTCCTGAGCTGTCCTGGGGTGAGGTTGGTGGTGCCCCCTACTTGGTGGTGGGAGACACCTCGATCGGGCGGCGCCTCCTCCTCTGGAGATATGACTAAACCCAAAGCAGGGAAAGCCGTTGCACAAACACCTTCTAAAGACACTTCAGTGGTAGACCTATGGAATAAACACACATCGGCACCCTCACAGGAAGACCTCACAATGGACACCAAGCAGGCGACGCCCGATGGTGACCTTATCACGCAGGCTTTCATGTCCAACTTCCTTCAAGTAATAAAGTCTGAGATCTCATCTCTCAAGCTGGAGGTCAAAACATGCCTGGCGGACCTTCGGCGGGATGTCACAGACATCGGCACCAGAGTGGACGACCTGGAACGGACTCTCGACTCGCGCACAGAAGACCAGGAGGAACTATGGCGTAGGGTCTCCACACTTGAAGAGCAACATATAGAACTCCAAATTAAACAGGAGGATTTAGAAAATAGGAGTCGCCGGAACAACCTCCGCATAAGGGGCGTGCCGCGGGGCGCAGAGGGGCAGGACATAACGACCTACGTCGCGGACCTCCTTCACACAGTTCGAGGGGATGATGACTCCTCACCTCCAACATTGGACCGCGCTCACCGGGTGGCTCCCCCGCGTGGCAACACCAACCTGGTCCCTGACATCCTGACCAGGGTCCATTTCTATAAGGAGAAAGAGGCAATCCTACAAGCATCTCGAACAGTTGAGAAACTGACATATGAAGGGCACAATATACAAATATTCCAAGATCTGTCCCCCCTTACCCTGCGCCGCCGCAGGGACTTCAAACCAGTGACGGACAAACTGAAAGCATCTAATGTTAAATATCAGTGGGGCCACCCCTTTGCTTTGATTTTCCACTGGGAGGGGAAACGTAGATTCACGAGATCCCTTAAGGAAGCACTCCAAATTCTTTGCATTTCGCCTGGAACTCCGCCCCCCTCCCCCAAGCATACCGACCCGGCTTCCAGGATCTCCCTTCGCCCTGAATGGTCGAGGGTGCGACCTCCTCGCACTAGATCCTCTAAGGCTAATATGACGTCTCTCCAAGATAAACAAGACATCATTCATCACCTGAAGACAGTTGAAGCCTCACAATCCTCAGCTCGAGGTGCACCACGGTCCGGTCCTTCCCTCCCTTTCTGGCTCGGGCACTGGAGATTGAATCGTATCTAACTAAGAATCCATTGCAGTGGAAGAGACGCTCCAACTTCACCCTGCTGAACTGGAACTGATTTTGCATATGCATACCTGCCCTAGTACCTACTGTTAAAAAGTTTGTTTATTTGAAATGCATACTTTCATGACTAAAGGTTACTATCGAACTCACCTATCTGTTATGCCTCCCCAGCGGCACACACATCCGTATCTTCCCCCTGCCCCCGACGGCGCCCCCGGTTCTCGCCATATCTTGCACCCTATGAGCCTCGGACCAGGCTCGGTTGAGGGGAATGGGAAATGTTTCTTCAGAGGGCCCTGTACCCCCCCACTACGGATAAAGTGGCCCGACCACTGGAGGACGGACGCTGCGCACACCGAGCAATTCCACGGCCCACCCCGCCATTTCCTTAGTCCCCAAGAGGAGTGACTCCCTCAGAGCCGCCCTGGTTCTCACCATTGGGCCGCTCCTGGACTGGAATGGGTTTTTCTGGCCCAGTTGGCCTTTTGGTAGTTCGACATTTCTTGTCCTTTTTGGTTATCCCTCTCCTATACTTCTTTCTTTCTTCTTTTTCTTTCCTTGGATCCTTGGGGAGAGGGTCCACACCCGCTGTGCTTACTCAGCTCTATGGCTGGACCCCCAGAGACTCTGAGACAGGCCCCTTCCTTTCTTGTTGGGACGGACACCTCCACTGCCCACGCTTCCTATTACAATTATCACTAACATATTGGACCCAGAACCCAGAGAGGGAGGGAAACAATACCCCACGACCCTGCAAACGCGTGTTCCACCTTGAAATGACTAATGGCTCCTCTTAAGTGTATCTCCCTAAACGTTAAAGGTTTAAACACCCCAAACAAAAGGCGGCAAATCTGGCGATACCTTCTCTTGCACGACCCAGATATTATTTTCCTCCAAGAAACCCACCTTTTACGCACAGACACTTCGCGCATGTCCCACCCTAAATACCCTCTGCAATCCTGGGCATCCGCACACACCAAGACGGCGGGGGTAGCTATTCTCTTCAAAGTAGGCCTCTCGGTGCAAATTACGCGCGCCACACGGGACAAAGAAGGTCGGTTCCTCAAGCTGGCGGTCACATTGCAGGGTAAACCGCTTACCTTGCTTAACGTATACGCACCTAATCAAGCGCAGGATGCCTTTTTGCGCGACTTGCTTCGGTCCCTACTCCTTCGGGAACCCAATCCCATCATTTTTGGGGGCGATCTCAATTTGGTATGGGACCCTGGCCTGGACCGCACTACCTCGACTTTTCAGGGAACAGGGGCTATGTCTGCAATACTTAAACACGATATAGAAGCTCTGGGCCTCATTGATGCTTGGCGCTATCGGGAACCGGAAACACGGGACTATATTTTTTTTTCACATGTCCACCGCTCCTATTCCCGTATTGATTACTTCTTTATATCCCAATCCCTCATTCGCTCCTTGGAATCTGCGGAGATTTCGGACATATCCATCTCCGACCATGCGCACCTAGAAATCACCCTATCCGCTGTGGGCAGACAATCGAACTCTGCTCCCAGATGGCGCCTTCCTCCCCACGTCCTCCGCGACCCAGTGGATGTGGCGGAATTGAGACAGGCCATACAATCCTATTTTACCACTAATTATCTTCCGGAAACCCCCATACATATTCAGTGGGACGCTTTTAAGGCCACGATCCGGGGCACTATTACCTCTATTTCCATAGCCCGCAGGCGGGAATCCCGCCTGGTGGAAGATAAACTCTCTCGCGATATTAAAGAATTAGAACGACAAAGTCATCGGACGCCATCTCTCCCAACGCGAAGGAAACTTGCATCACTTCGGGGCCAGCTTAAAGTCCTTCGAGTGAATAAAGCGAAACAGTCCCTTCTGGCCCTCAAATAAAAATTTTATGGAGGGAGTAATAAGGTGGGTCCCATGCTAGCGCGTCGCCTACGCCTCCAAATCTCCTGTGGCCACGTCTCCAAGATCTCCTTGCCGGGAGGAGAATGGGCCATCTCAGAACGAGCTAAGCAGGTGGAATTTAGCAGGTTCTTTTCTACCCTATATAGCAAGGGAGATACTTGCGTGGAACAGAAAGAGCCCTTTCTGACCGCTTGCTCCTGGACGCCAATCACCTCCTTTTATAAACAGCAACTAGAAGAACCCATCACGGCAACTGAGCTTCAGAAAGCTTTGAAGAGCATGCCAATGGGGAAATCGCCAGGCCCCGATGGCTTAACGCTGGCATTTTACCGCCTCTTTCTCCCGGAGATCCGGGCCCCTCTGGTACGTCTCTTTAACTCCTTTGCGGAGACTGGATCTGTGGCCCCGACGATGGCCGAGGCGGAGATCGCACTCATCCCTAAACCAGGAAAGGATCCCACCGCATGTGCCTCGTATAGGCCAATCTCTCTATTAAATGTAGATGCTAAGCTATACACTAAAATCCTAGCACAACGTCTGGCTCCTCTTCTCCCAGGCCTCATTGAGCCTGACCAGGTAGGCTTCATACAAGAGCGACAAGGAGCAGATAATATCCGCCGCGTGGCCCATCTGGTGCAAAAGGCTTCCCGCCGCTATATACCCGCCTTCCTTCTCTCCCTCGATGCCGAAAAGGCCTTTGACCGGGTCGACTGGTCATTTCTCAGGGCGGTCCTCCGTCGTATAGGCCTCGGACCGCTCATGATCACCCGTATTATGGCCCCATACGTGGCGCCCACCGCACGTATCCGCATCAATGGTCTCCTGACACCCTCCTTCTCCATTCACAGGGGCACGCGTCAGGGATGCCCGCTTTCACCGCTCCTTTTTGCACTCGCGGTGGAACCTTTGGCGATTGCCGTCCGGAAGTCGGAGGACATCCGGGGCATCCGAATGGGGGGGGTTGACCACAAGATTGCCCTCTTCGCAGATGATCTCCTCTTAACGCTTACAGACCCAGCGACATCTCTTCCAGCACTTCTAGATGTACTCGCCCAGTTTGAGCTGATATCAGGTCTTAAGATCAATCTCCCTAAATCATATGCACTCAACCTTACTCTTCTCCCCCAACAACTGGAGGACTTGAGGGATGTTAACCCTTTCCAATGGGCCCCAATCTCGATTCGCTACCTCGGTATTAACGTTACGGCTGATCTGGATACATGGACCCAGGCAAACTGGCCGACCTGTAGAGCTTCAATACGAGCTGAACTCCGTCGTTGGAAGTCACTTCCCATCTCTTGGCTGGGTCGCCTTAATGCAATTAAAATGTCAATGCTCCCGAAAGTCCTGTATCTCTTTCAGGCACTCCCCACACCGATTCCCCATAGGGACATCCTAGGCCTTCAGAGGGAGATAGTCGCATTTATCTGGGGTGGGGGAAGATCGCACCTTTCTGCTAGAGTTCTAATGCTACCGCGAGACCGGGGAGGGCTGGCTTGCCCCGACCTACTCGTCTACTACTGGGCGACACACCTACGCTATATATCGGAGTGGTCGGTTCGTGCAAGTGAAAAACACTGGTTTCACATGGATAGGGCTGTAGCCTGCCGCCCGCTATGGGACTTGGCCTGGTTGCGGAGGAACGCCAGGCACCACAGTGCCTATATCGCTACTCCCACAAGGACGGTATTGGAGATCTGGGATAGAATCGCGGTATCCCGAGGCCTTACCACATTTCCCTCCCCTCTCACACCCTTGGCGCTTAACTTGGACTTCCCCCCGGCTCTCCACCCCTCATCCTTTTCGGCGTGGACGGCTGGTGAATGCCGTATTATAGAGCAACTGTTTGCGGAGGGAACGTTCAAACCATTTGATCAATGCAAGGAAGACTTTAATCTCCCTAGAACCGCGCGCCTAGAATATTTTCAAGTACGCCACTGGCTCCGAGCCCCTTCATACACGGACGATGCCACGCGTCGGCTTACGCCCTTTGAATCACTAGTCCGCTCTTTCGACGGAACCCGAGGGTTGATCTCCCGGACTTATAAGGTTCTTCAACATTCACACGCAGTGCCTCCACATACCTACCAACGACAGTGGCAGCTGGACCTTGAGAATGATATCCTCCCTGAGCAATGGGAACAGCTGTGGAGGGATATCCAGCGCATTTTTAAAAGCATAACACAGCAGGAATCAGCATACAAAATCATGACTCGCTGGTACTATACTCCCCTTAGACTCCAGAAGATGTTCCCTGGATTTGCCCCTCTCTGCTGGCGATGCCTGGCAGCCCAGAGCTCCTTCCTACACATTTGGTGGACATGTCCACTCATTCTCCCGTTCTGGAAGGAGATACTGAATCACGTTGGGGAAGTGGTGGGGTTTCCCCTACCTAACGACCCGGGGATAGTCATTTTGGGCCTTCGACCAACATCTCTTAAAGCAATGACACACACGGACTGGTGCTTGATTTTTCACATGCTTGCTGCTGCAAAACAGGTCATTGCACTACACTGGAAAAAGGCCTATACTCCTCCAACTTCGGTATGGCTCACACGCCTCTGGCATGCCATGGCGATGGAACTCCTGTCCCACAGGTTGGCACACACTGATGCTAAATTTCAACACACCTGGCAGCCCTTGGTCCTACACCTTTCGCGGTTGGAACACGCTCGATCCGTCCCCCCCCCCGCTTGAGAACCCTTCAACTTTTTGACGATCCTATACTCCCAAGAGGGGAAACCTACGAAAACGACATAGGCTGACATGGGAGGGACCCCTATCTCACTTGACGCCTCTCACACTAAGGTCACAAACCCGTGGTACATGGAGCTTCCCCTTCCTCCCTCCTCTCCCCGAGCACCCTCCGACCCGGGTGACGCAGCACCGCGCCCCTCTCCCCATCTTTTCCTTCATCTTTCCCTATTTTCTTTATATCCTTCTCTTTTCTACCTTCTTCATTTCTCTCTCCTTTCCTTCTTTTTCTCATACAAGCCAGCAGTCCTAAAGCTTTTTTTTAGAAAGCCTAATCACAAACACCATGGGCACCACTGGGTTCCGATGGTCCCAACATGGGCGAAATTGGTCGGCGCACGTTATGCCAGGGCAAACCCCTACCGTGAAACTGCCTCTAATCCGGGTCTCCAGGCCCACGTGTAACTGTGGCGACCCCAACGACCATCCTGAGGAGCGCCCAACATGACACATGGCCGCACCACTCATGCCTACCACTCCAGAGCCATCTGAGCACGACATCTTACATCACCCGACATACTTTACTATCTGAATTCCCCTTGGCTCTGCAACAATGCACGCCAGGCTAACACAGCCATAGACGTCCTCCTGGCATAGGTTGCCTGAATTTTAATGCCACTAGGGCAACGATCGCACGCACCTGGCCCGACTCCTGTTGCGCCAGATGCGCCAAATCCCTGGCCATGCATTCCTTTGTCAAGCCTTGCTCGTTAACCTCTATAGTCCGCCTACCCTAGGCCATCAGCATATACAACGCCATCTGCCTCCAATGTGATGCCCTATTATGCCTACCACTTGGTAACTGCTGTGTTGAATTTTCTTTTGTTATGTATAAAAAATTAATAAGAGATTTAAACAAGAAAAAAAAAAAAAAGTGGCGTGGCCCCCGGACCACCTCTCTGCAAACCAGCTATGTGGCGCTTATTGGAGGTACCTGGTGGGCTAGTTGGACTTAATTCCCCAACTTACAATGCGCCAGGGGGTGCGTTTGCAGAGTCATGCAGGGAGGGGGCGGGGCCTCCGGCGAGTTGCCGGTTACTTTTTTTTTTTTCTTTTATGGAAGGGGGGCTGCGTGGCCCCCCTTCTCTGTGCCACTTTTGGCCCCGGGGACCCCATCCCCCGGGGCTGGCCTTTCCGTTTAAATTTTTTTTAATAATTGCAGGGGAGGGGAGCCGCGTAGCCCCCCTCCCTGGCCACTTCTGGCCCCGGGGACCCCATCCCCCGGGGCCTGGCCTCTCCGTTGAGGACCGTGGGGGGAGCCCCAATGCCCCCACGGTCCCGCCGGCTCCCCGCCTCCTGCGGGAGCCGGAATTGCTTTTGCACAAGGGGAGCTGCTGACATGCAGCTCTCCTTGTGCAAAAGCAATTCGCTTCCAAAAACCAAAGCAGAGTTTGCTATGGCAGGGCGGGAGCTGTGCCCGCCCTGCCATAGCAAACGGCAATGTCCCAGGGGTGGGCACCCCGGGACATTGCAGGAGCCCTCCCTGGGTGTGGCGGTTCCCAGGGCCATCGAGGGCTCCAGGAGGGGGCCGCGTGGCCTCCCCTCCCATGTGTTTAAAGCCCCGGGGAGGTGGTGGTCCCCGGGGCAGTGTGGGGGGGCTCGAGCCCCCCACTTTAATTTTGAATAGAGCCCCGGGGAGGTAGCGGTCCCCGGGGCTGCGAGGGCCGCGTAGCCCCCGCATTTAAATCGGGTAGTCCCAGGGAGTTGGCGGTCCCCGGGGCTTGGGGGGGGCCCGCGAGGCCCCCTCATTATTTAATTAAAGCCCTGGGGAGGTGGCGGTCCCCGGGGCTGCGGGGGCCCCCACACCTTAATTTAGAATTTCCCCAGGACCTGGCCCACCCGGGGGCTTTTTAACAAACGAAGAGCGGGAGCCCGCGCTTTGTTGTTTTTTAAAAAAAATAATTTCGGCCGAGTTCGCGAACCCAGCGCGAATTCGGCCGAAATTTTAAAAATAAATGCATTTTTTGGGCCTGGGGGTCCCTGTGGGACCCCCCTGAACAGGCCTAGGGGGTCAGGGTGTTTCTACCCTGCCCCCTTTTCTTGTTTTTCAACCTTTTTTCCACTCTTTTCTTGTGACTCGGTTACCGAGTCACAAGATGGCTGCCAACACTTCCTGGTTTGGACTGTTGGCAGCCAATCAGAAGTCAGCTCGTGCTCGGGAGGAGTCGCGACTCCTCCTCGGTGCTCAGATATCGATATTTTTCTTTTTTTAAATTTCTCAGGAACTACTGAACGGATTTACACCATTTAAAAAAAAAAGGTCGCTTTCTGAACCAAAACCTACCTTTTTGCCAAATTTGGAGTAATTCCGTTCAGCAGTTCGGGCTGTAGCCGTGTCTAAAGTTTCCTATGGAATTAACATGGGAAAAACCCGTTTTGGGACCCCCCTTTTTTCTCAGCCCCCGCTTGACGAATCACCCCGAAACTTTCAAAACAGAAGCTGACTGGAGCGACCCATTAGTTTTGAAAATTTCGCGAAGTATCGTCAAACGGCGCCAAAGATCTTGGCAAATCAAAAAACGCTTTTCCTATGGAAACTAGGTCCTAACTATAACTACCTACTGGCGACCACCAGTAGGTAATTATTTATATATACATACATATATACATACATTATCTACTGGCGGTCGCCAGTAGGTAGTTATAGTTAGGACCTAGTTTCCATAGGAAAAGTGTTTTTTGATTTGCCAAGATCTTTGGCGCCGTTTGACGAATCTTCGCGAAATTTTCAAAACTCGTAGCCCGCTCCGGTCAGCTCCTGTCTTGAAAGTTTCGGGGTGATTCGGCAAGCGGGGGCCGAGAAAAAAGGGGGGTCCCAAAACGCGTTTTCTCCATGTTAATTCCCATAAGAAACTTTAGACACGGCTACAGCCCGAACTGCTGAACGGAATTACACCAAATTTGGCAAAAAGGTAGCCCTTGGTTCAGAAAGAGACCTTTTTTTTAAATGGTGTAAATCCGTTCAGTAGTTTCTGAGAAATTCAAAAAATAAAAGTTTTGATATCTATGGCCGCGGTGGATCCGCGCACCCTCCCGATCACAAGCTTTATTCTAATTGGCTGTCAACACTCCAAACCAGGAAGTGTTGGCAGCCATCTTGTGCCTCGGTAACCGAGGCACAAGAAAACAGAAAAACAAAAGGTGAAAAATAACAAAAGGGGGCCCCAGGGCCCAAAAAAGCATTTAAAAAAAAAAAAAAAAAAAATTAAAAAAAAAAAAAAAAAAAATTGTCCGAATTCGCGCTGGTTGCGCGAATCCGGCCGAGAAAAAAAAAAAAAACAAAGCGCGGGCTCCCGCGCTTCGTTATTATTTAGCCCCCGGGTGGGCCAAGTCCCGGGGGCATGGGGAAATTTAATTGCGGGGGACCAGGGGGACCCCGCAGCCCCGGGGACCACCACCCCCGGGGCTTTTGTTAAATATTTGCGGGGGCACAGGACCCCCCCGCAGCCCCGGGGACCGCCACCCCCCGGGGATTGTTTTTTTAATGTTGGGGGGGCCTCCAAGGCCCCCCCCAAGCACCACCACCCCACGGGGCTTTGATCAAATATTTGCAGGGGGCACAAGGCCCCCCGCAGCCCCGGGGACCGCCACGCCCCCGGGGCTTGTGTTAAAAAAAAGAAATAAACCCGTGTGGGGGGGCTTGAGCCCCCCCACACGCCCCAGGGACCGCCACCTCCCCGGGGCACTAAAATGCTAATTTGGGGGTCCATTACAGACCCCCGAGCCCCGGGGACCACCACCTACCCGGGGCTGTGCATGTGATGGGAGGGGGGCCGAGCGGCCCCCCTCCTGGAGCCTGTGATGGCCCTGGGGTCCGCCACCCCCCAGGGCCGGCTCCTGCAGTGTCCCGGGGTGCCCACCCCCGGGACACTGCTGTTTGCTATGACAGGGCGGGAGCCTCGCGGCTCCCGCCCTGTCATAGCAAACACTGGTTTGGATTTTGGAAGAGAGAGCAGGAAACCTGCTCTCTCTTCCAAAATTCAAACCTGATTGCTTTTCCACACAGGGAGCTGCATGTCAGCAGCTCCCCATGTGGAAAAGCAATGCCGGCTCCTGCAGGACGCGGAGAGCCGGCGGGACCGTGGGGGCATTGGGGCTCCCCCCACGGTCCCCAACGAGAGGCCAGGCCCCGGGGGATGGGGTCCCCGGGGCCAGAAGTGGCCAGGGAGGGGGGCCACGTGGCCCCCCTCCCCCATAATAAAATTACAACAAAAAAAACACACGCAAAGGCCGGCCCCGGGGGATGGGGTCCCCGGGGCCATAAATGGCCTGAGGGGGGCCACGCAGCCCCCCTCCAAATAAATAATAAATAAAAAAAAAACACTGGCCATGCCCCGGGGGATGGGGTCCCCGGGGCCGAATATGGCTTCGGGAAAGGGGCCACGCGGCCCCCTTCCATTTAAAAAAAAAAAAAAATAGGGGTCAGGCCCTGGGGGATGGGGTCCCCAGGGCCCATAAAATAGGAAAGAAAGGGGGGCCACACAGCCACCCTTCTTAAAATTAAAAAAAGACGCGATCGTGCCGGAGTCCCCGCCCCCTCCCAGCAACATTCTGCAAACGCGCCCTGTGGCGCGTTTTAAGTTGGGTAATTAAGTCCCCTTCAATCCTGAGGGCCCCTGGGGGCCAACTAGCCCACCAGGTATCTCCAGTAAGCGCCACATGCCTGCGTTGCAGAGAGGTGGTCCAGGCCACGCCCCTTTTTACACCTCTCTGCAAAGCAGCTCTGAGGCACTTACTGGAGGTACCTAGTGGGCTAATTGGACCCCAGGGACCCTCAGGATTCAAGGGGACTTAATCTCCCAACTTAAAACGGCCACAGGGCGTGTTTGCACACGTCACCTCAGGCCCCCCCTCCCTTCACCACTGTGCAAACGCGCCCCGTGGCGCATTTTAAGAGATAGTTTTAATCCCCCTGCCCGATTATGTACTAGGGCCTTACAGGTACCCCAACGCATAGTGTTCCCTAGTGTATGTAGGGGTTTTCACTGTATTCTAAGTGTCTTTTAGCATAGCACTGGCTCTAGGCCTGGTTACTCAGAGTCAGTTACCACCAGTACCCGTCTGAAAAAGTTGTGGGCACAGGATGATTTTGCAACAAGGCCTCTTTCTGCTCCTCTGTTGGTTCTTTCTGCACATGTCTTGCTTCTTCGTCTTTGTGGACTTCTGTTGCTTCTTTCTGCATTTCTTTTGCTTCTTTCTGTGCGTTTTTTCTTCTTTCTTCACATGTCCTACCTCTGTAGGCATAGTTAGAAACTAGCATTTAAAAAACCTTTGAAATTCACTGAAAAAACCATAGGTTTTAGGGACAGTTATAGTTAGTTGGACATTTCACTCGTACAAAACCAGAGAAATTCCCCCGTTATAGTTAGTTCAGCTAACTATAACTCGCGCCCCCGCAATGCACTGCTGATGACGTCACATATTATATCACTCATGACATGGTCGGTGACATCACTGATGACATCTCAAATGACATCACTGATGACATCATCCATGTGATAATTTGATGCATCTTCTCACACCCTAATATAACCTTTGATACACACACTCTAAATTACAGACTGCCATTCTCAAAACCATAGACACTCCAACACCAATAACTACATACCCACTCACCGATTCTTAGGTTTACACACACATTCACTCACTCACCCGTACAGTAACTCATACTTATGGTCACTCAGTACAGGACTATCATATGCACTCATATACCTATATAGACTCACACACCGCCACTCATCCATAGAGGTACTCACACACCTAGTCAGTCATGCAAATAATTAATCACACTGCCATTTACTCACCTATACAGTTATACACACACCAGCTCAATTACTCATACAAATACTAGCACATTCTTACGCTCTTATACAATCACTGATACAAGCACACACTCATCCATACAGCCACTCTCACAATCACACTCTCACTTATAGCCATTTATATACTCCAACACACATATATACTGCCTTTCACATATGTAGTTACTCACACATGTACCACTGAGATATACATTCACTCACTAACACACCCATACACACACTCACCCACCCATACAGTCCATCACAGATGCACTCTTGAAACCATGCACCCAGTGAATCACCCACTCACACATTTATGCACAGAGTCACACACACCCCACCCACACAAACACTCAGGCACCCATACAGATACTCAGACAACCAATCAATAACCCATATAGACACTCATGTAGCTATTCGCAAACCCATGCAGCCGCTTACACACCAACAGACAGACTGATACAGACATTCACACAGTTTAGTCACTAACCCATGCATTCAGTAAAATACGTTTAATCACTCACTTATAGAGTCAGTCACGCACCTACTAAATCATCCAGACACTTATACACCCACTCATTCTTCAATACGCCTTTCCCTATATATATTAAACATATTTAAACTTTACAGAAATACACAGTCACTGGATGTCATCAGTGATGTCACTGACCATGTCATGAGTGATGTAATATGTGACGTCATCAGCAGTGCATTGCGGGGGCGCGAGTTATAGTTAGCTGAACTAACTATAACGGGGGAATTTCTCTGTTTTTGTACGAGTGAAATGTCCAACTAACTAGAACTGTCCCTAAAACCTATGGTTTTTTCAGTGAATTTCTAAGGTTTTTTTAAATGCTAATTTCTAACTATAACGTGCCTGAAACCTATGGTTTTTTAAGTGAATATACATACACATACATACATATACATACATACATACATATACATATATATATTAATATTATTTGGTATATGGCCCTGAACATGCATTGTAATAGTGTTTGTTTGATTTGCCTAAAGCTGTGAGGTCATAATGTGCAGCCCTATTCAACAAGTTTTGGCTCCCAATAGTTCGCATCTTTAAAAGGCTTAGCTCTCCGATGCTGTACAGCATGGCTAAAGGAAAGAAAAGTAAATAAAGGAGATATGATGCAGTGATTGCATAATTTTGTAGGCACGCACACCATGCTTGCAGGCGCCTGATCCTATGCCAGTAGACTGGTCTGACCACTTCCTCATCCCCTTCTCAATATACCAATCTCATTCTGTAACCTATGGCCAACCTAAAAGGGCTACTACCTGGTTCCGCAACATCAAAAACATCGACCTTGCCACACTCTGTAACCCAGCCATGAAGGCACTTCCAGCCTTCAACCCAAACTCTGACGTCAATATTTTGACTACCCAGTGTCTCGCCACTCTTTCCGTCGTGATACACAATGTTGCTCCACTACAAAACAAAAAGAAAAGGCCCATACCTTCTGCACCTTGGTTCAATAAGTCCCTCTATGAAGAAAGAAAGGACCTGAGGGACCTGGAGAAGCAAAGGAGACAATCCCATTCCACCATTAATCTCGGTTAAGCAAGATCACGCTATCACAAACACATCTTTAGTGAAAAAGCGAATCACTTCATAACCTTCCTCGACTCTGCCAAAAAAAGACCTAAAAAACTATTTGACCTAATCAAAACTACCAGCATCTCTTCCTCAACCATCAAATTTGATGACTCTCCTAAGAAATCAGTAGAATTTGCACAATTCTTTGAAAAAAAGTGAAATCACTTGTTGACCATGTCACCCATCCTACCCCCCTTAAGGACTGCAAATCCAAAGTTGCTTGGCACAGCTTTGACGTCATGACCGAAGATGCCCTCCTCAAGAACATTCTGAAAACAAAACCTTCCAACCATTCTATCGACCCCATTCCTAGCGACATTGCAATTGACTTCCACACCTACACGCTCCCCTACAGGACTATTCTGGTTAACCTCTTCCTCAGCCAAGGCTCCCTTCCTGTTGCACTCAAAACAGTCAGGTTACTCTACTTCTAAAGAAACCCTCTACTGATGTGAACGACCTTAACAATTTCCACCCGATCACCTTCCTTGCTAAAATCACTGAAAGATGTGTAGTGGAGCAACTCCCCCAACATATCAAGGACAACAACCTTCTTTATAAATTTCAATCCAGCTTCAATCAAGGCTGTATCACTGAAGCAGCCCTGCTACAAGTTATTGATGATGCCCTGCGAGTACTCGACTTGGGCAAGTCCTGTCTCCTGATCCTTCTGGACCTATCTGCTGCCTTTCACACAGTTAATCATAACACTCTTCTGAACACATTAAAACAAATAATGGGTTTTGAAGGCACAGTGCTCAAATGGTTTGAATCATAAGTCTCTGGCAGATCTCAGAGGTTTAAAATAGCGAACTGTCTCTCTACATCAAAGACTGTGTATCAAGGCGTCCCTCAAGGTTCAATGCTTGGGCCCACCCTTTTCAATCTTTACATGAAACTGCTGGGAAACCTTCTAGAAAAGTCTGTAATCCATTATCACAATCTATGCTGATGACACCCAATTCTACCTAAATGTGTCCTCCGCACATGACATTTCAATCCTTGACACCACCCTCAACTCGATCCAAGATTGGATGACATCTCATCATCTAATTCCGAATACCTCCTTCTCTCTACCTCAAACTCTCCTCCTCCTGTTCAATCATGGATGGATAATCTGAACATTCTTAACAACAAACCTACCATCGTTGAAAGTGCCAAATCCCTAGGTATCATCCTGGACAAAAGACTTAACTTACATTCCCAAATCAACACCATGGTCAAGAATACTCGCTACCAACTGCGCCTTCTCTGGGGGACTCGGTGTTTCATTCCTGAGCAAGACCTGAAAACTCTGGTCCAATCTTTGGTTCTCTCCAGACTGGGCTACTCTAATTCTCTCCTTGCTGGCCTCCACAAAACCCACCTATCCCCTCTAAAATCCATCCTCCATTCAGCGGCACGTTATGTCTATGGGGCCAAAAGAAATGATTATATTACACCCATTCTGATTTCTTTTTTCTGGCTTCCCATTGAAGCTAGGTCAAATTACAAGACTGCCTCCATCATCCATAAAGCCATTCACACTTCCACCCCTCGCTACCTGGCCAACAAACTCAAAATATCAGGCGGCTCCAGAACTTCACGCAATGCTGAAAATGTACTGCTCAAACCTCCAACTTTCACAAGGGAAAGATTTATGGCGCAATCCTTCTCAGGTAATGAGACTAGAATTTGGAATTCGCAACCTCCAAGCCTTCAGACCACCGCCTATTTACGGATTTTCAAAACTTATCTTAAAACTCTTCTCTTCCAAAGACCCATCTATGAATAACTAGCCTCATCCCAGGTCATGACCCTGATTTCCACTTGTCACTCATGAGAGTTCAATTTTGTAAATATGTATTCTATACTTGTATAACCCTCATCACGCCACCTTTTCGGATTTTGTAATTTTGAATGTATCTGTAACTTTTCAATCTGTAACTTTCACTTCGCTTCATTGTACAACTCCGACACCTCTGGGTAAAGTTCGCACTATATAAAAATGCATAAATAGGGGGCGTGGCCACGCAAGATGGCCGATCGGACGTTGCCTGCATTGGCTCCGTTGCCTAGTAGCATCTCTACAGCCCCAATGTAGCCTAAATCCAGTCACACAAGTGTCCTTAGCTGGGGAGGCAAGGGTGCTCGAGGCGAAACCGGCGGAAAGGCAGCTGTGGCCGCAGAGAAGCACAGAGCACCGAAAAGCGCGGTGAGGCCTAAGATGGCAGCGCGCGGCCGCACAGACGGACCCAGAGCGGCATTCCAGACATGATGATCGCGCCGCGGAAACCGTACCGCTACGCGACCCTCCAACACCTCCACCAGCCGCTGCAGAAACGGAGCCAACAAGCGGACACCCGCGGATACGCATACCGACGGAGGGCGCAACACGGAGGGGAGCGGCGGTGCGCCCTGCGAGGCTCCGGTAGGGAGACGAGACTCCTGATACACTTTGGAGGTGGGCAGGGGCCTCTGCCTCATAGCGCAAGCCCTATTCACCAGCGGACAGCATTTGGAGGCCCTGGGGGTCGCATAAGTCTGCAGCGGAGCCATTAATTAACAGTGCCTGACTTCAACATGGCGGTCCCAGGTACGCGAAGACGTGTGGCTCTGCCTGAGGTACTGCAGTGCGCCTGAGCCCTATTGCTCTTTCAGCAGGAGCACAGACATCTATCGCGCCCGGGGATCAGAGGCCTGTGCGTCTCTCAATGGGCACTTTGAATATGCAATGGGTGCCTGACCCTAAGATGGCCGCCGCAGAGGGGTCCCTCCTCATAAGCACCCTTGCCCCCCTCGTGGGTGTAAGATTCAATATCTGCCACGTGGTCCCTTGTGGGAGAGCCTTCAGCAACAGGGGAGAAACAGAAGAGGACTAGGAGATTGTACAGCGCTGGCTCCTACTAGAGACCGCATCTATGCCACCTAAGAAGGTGACCTCTAAAGTATCTAGCTTCTTTGGGCCGGCGGAGAGATCCCAAACCCAGGAGAAAGAGTCCCCTGAACCAGCCATGGCCCTGACCAAGGAAGACCTGCTCAGTTCCCTCAAGGACTTTAAAGCAGAACTACGTGCTGAATTAAAAGGAGACTTACAGGCCTCCATGGCCCAACTGAAAGCGGATCTCTCCGAAAAAATGTCCTCTCTGCAACAGGACGTGGATTCTATCGGTACGAGACTGCTGGAAGCAGAGTCTCACAATCAGGAGCTCGACAAGCGAACAACGACCACGGAGGACAAGGTACAATTCCTACATTCGCAACTTCAACTGGCCATATTGAAGAGCGAGGACCTGGAAAACAGGTCAAGGCGTGAAAATATACGCATTAGGGACCTGGAGGAGGGGGCGGAAGGTCCAGACTTAGAGGCGTTTGTGGAAGGTCTTTTCGCAGAGGTACTTGGACCTAAACGACTGAAAATTAAAATCGAAAGGGCGCACAGGGTGGGCCCAGCCCTGCCGGGAGAGAGACGTCGCACCCGGGACATCCTTGTCAAACTCCATTCCTATAAAGTTAAAGAGGCTATCTTACAGGAATCCAGAAAGAAGGACACCATCTCCTTTCAAGGATTTCGATGTGTACTATTTCAGGACCTGGCGCCAGTGACCCTTCAGAGAAGACAATCCTTCAGACCTCTCACAGAGAAGCTCCGACATGACCAGATAAGATACCGTTGGACGTACCCCTTTGGACTAGCGTTTGAATATAAAAACAGACAGCGCCATGTCACTGAACTCAAAGAAGGTATGGAGCTCCTCGAGATTCCAATACCCGACGATGAGACAACGAGCTCACGGTCAGGACGGAATGCCCCCTCTCGGTCCTACGCCACAAACTGGGAAACAATCACTACGGGGAGGTAATCCAAGCCCTGAACCGCAGAAAGAGGATGGACAGAAAAGTTTAAATGGAAAAAGACGAGCACAAGGAAGCCAGATATTTCTAAATTTGCGGGAACGGAACTGCGCACCCCTTGATGGTCAAGGCACGAGAAGACAGACTCGAGAAAATGCGGACTCACGTTCTGACACATTCCAACGCACAGCAGCCTAAAGGAAGTCTGTGACCAAAGGAGACTAAACAGGTGCCTCGCCCGAGCGAGGCCTACGGGGATAGACATGGCATCAGGGAATACGTGAGTCCTCTATGACACAGAACTCTGGAGCTTTCTGAACGCTTAACATGAGGCGACGCACAGACTAAGGAGGGTGAACGAGCGAGGGGCCTGGAGAAGAGAACGTTATGCTTCACAGCTCTCGGGTGTGGACTTGATATGCACAACAGGTGCCCTCATTCCAATTGCTTTAGGTTACGTTGGACACCGCTACAGCCAGGCGACAGGCGAGGGCCGGAACCCCAGCTTGCCGCTCTTCACGAGAACTGTCGTAACAGCAGGACACGTGAGGGTCCTGCGGACATCTATTGTTATTTGTTTTGGTTATGTGTTAACTTCTAAGGGAGGGTTTGGGTGGGGGGAGGGATGGTGGAGAAGCAGGGAGAGAGGGGGGGTGTGACATTGCTACACTATTTGGCGATCTATATGGGTGAAGGAGAAAAGACACGGGTGAGAGGTAATGGACATGGAGTCCTCAGGGGAGACGCAAAGCGAGGGAGCAGGGACACACAGAGGACGATATCCATCACAACATGGAATGTGAAGGGCATGAATTTGCCTATCCAAGAGGCACAAAATATGGAAATACCTGGAGGACCACCAATTCGATGTGGTGGCGCTCCAAGAGACGCATCTTAAAAGGTCGGAGGAGTTGAGGCTTAGACACAGACACTTCTCGCTTACATACAGGTCATCCGCCAAAACGAAGCATAATGGGGTAGCATTAATGTTCCACAATAACATTAAGTTTCAAACTGAGGGCATTCAGACCGATAAAGAAGGGAGAGTGGTAATGGTGAAAGGGAAGCTCAGGGGTGGATTGGTGACATTTGTTTCGGCCTACGTCCCCAATTCAGGACAAGTGACCTTTGTGAACACACTTTTGGGCATGGTGGGTGGATTTGCTGAGGGTCACATAATTGTCATGGGGGACTTTAACCTCACCTGGCACCATACAGATGACAGTTCCCAGCCGCATAGGTACTCGGGAGGCAGATTCCCTAAATCCCTAAAACAGGCTTTTCTGCACCTGGGGTTTTTTGATGCATGGAGATTTCTCAATCCCACCACTAAAGACTACACGCATTATTCTCATGCCCATCAAACCTACTCCAGACTAGATTACATTTTTCTATCCCAGGACCTCCAGGGCACCCTCCAGGGAGCTAAGATCCTTCCCATCTCTCTATCTGACCATAGTCCTGTGTCACTGGGTTTGAACTGGGGTGGAAAAACGCAGGGCTTCCCGAAATGGTATTTCCTCCCCTCACTGACGCGAGACAAGTCACGCCGAGACAAGCTACGACTAGCGATTAAAGAATTCTTCCAAACGAATGTCCCGGGTGACACTTCTCCCCAGAACTACTGGGATGCTTTTAAGGCGGTCATTAGGGGGAAGTGCATAGCACTAGTGTCGGCACTAAACAAGGAAAGGGCAAAGGAGCGGGAAGACCTGGAGGTGGCACTATCCCAAGTAGAAAAAGAACACAAACTGAACCCCACACGTAGCCTAAAGCGCCAGCTGGGGACTCTCAAAGGGAAATTGGGAGCAATCTACACAAACAGAGCTGAATTTACTCTACTCCGTCTATGTGCTTACGCGCAGGGGAATAAGGTGGGCACACACCTGGAGAGGCAGCTCAGGGAAAAAAGGGTGAGGGAGTATATTGGAGGAATTCACAAGGGGGGGGCGGGGGAGTTAGAATTAGATGACAGGGGCAAAGCCTCTCTGTTCGGCGCATTTTACCAGGATCTCTATAAAGCAACCCCCCCTGACATCACAGCCCAGACGGCTTACTTAGACTCACTCACGCTCCCTACAATTTCAGAGACTTGGAGAGACAAGCTGGACACCCCAATCTCTGAGGAGGAGGTACGCCGTGCGATTGGAGCGCTTAAACCTCATAAGTCCCCGGGGACGGACGGACTGACAGCTCTCTTTTATAAGACGTACACATCAGAATTACTGCCTCACCCGACAACATTATTCAATGACATGGCAACGAGACAGACGATCACCCCAACCATGGCAGAGGCACTCATTACAGTAATCCCAAAGCCAGGGAAGAACCCGCAGCATTGTGCCTCGTATAGGCCGATAGCTCTTCTAAATCTAGATGCCAAGCTCTACTCGGCCATCCTAGCCACCCGCTTGGAAAATCTACTCCCCGACATTATTCATCCGGACCAGTCCGGTTTTATAAAAGGAAGGCAGACGCACGATAACATCCGCAGGACGCTTCACCTTATCGAAAAAGCCAATAAGTTCAAATTCCCCGCGATAGTCTTGGGACTAGACGTGGAAAAAGCATTCGACAGGGTGGACTGGCACTTCCTGTTTCTCACCCTGGAAAAGTTTGGCTTTGGTGACAAGTTCTTACGAATGATACGAGCCAATTACGTAAGCCCTCGCTCTAGAGTTCAGGTTAATGGCGTGACTTTGGCGTTCTTTGAGCTAGGGCGAGGAACGAGGCAGGGATGCCCCTTGTCCCCCCTGCTGTTCGCTCCGAGTATCGAGCCGCTGGCGGCCAGACTCAGGGCGAACCCAGACATTCAAGGGATTAGATTTGGGGGTGATGATTAAAGGTGTCATTATTCGCGGACGACATTCTGTTGACCCTCACGGCTACTAGAATGTCTCTTCGCGCATTACAACCAGAATTAACAACTTTTGAGGGAGTGGCAGGCATCCGGGTCAATTTCTCTAAATCCTCGATCCTTAACTTAACATTATCAGAGGGGGAGAGGCTTCTAATACAGGAGGAATCTCCATATGCATGGGCCCAGCACAGTTTAACCTATTTGGGGATTCAGCTTACCCCAGGTATAGAAGGACTGTTCCGGGCGAACTTCCCTCCCTTACTCAGACAGGTAAAACAGGAACTCCAGCGATGGAGACCCCTGTTTCTTTCATGGTTGGATAGGATTCATGCAGTTAAAATGTCCCTTCTCCCTAAACTACTCTACCTGTTTCAGGCACTCCCCATAGAAATAGATAAGGCATATCTAAAGGACCATGGACTATGATACACCGCTACATCTGGCAGGACAGTAGAGCGCGGTTGCCTTTCCACGTGTTAAGGAGACCAAGAGAGGAGGGAGGGGTGGCTCTCCCAGACATCGAGCTCTACTACAAGGCAGCACAGTTAAGGGTTATCACAGAATAGTCTATGCGGGAATCGGACAAACACTGGCTCCACATGGACCGGGCCATCGTGGGGAGGACAATTTGGGATGTGCTGTGGAAACCTAAAAAGGACAGACCGGCCAATGCATACCTAAGCACCCCTACCAGGACCACGCATAGGACCTGGGACGTGGTGAATGGGAGCAGGGGCTGGACCTCTTTTCCCTCTCTCTATACCCCTATACACTTCAACCCAGATTTCCCCCCAGCGCTTAAAGAGGGGCCATTTGAAGCATGGCGAGAAGGAGGATGCAAGGTGATCTCCGATCTCTTTCGTAACTATGAAATTCTCTCGTTTGAAAACTGTCAACGGGACTATGGGGTGCCGCCATCTGAGCATTTTTACTATTTGCAACTGAAGCATTGGGTACTACACACACAAGTCAGGGAGGCGGCAACTAGAGACCTGACTCCGATAGAAAATATAGTGAGGAAAGCTAGCTCGACCAAGGGCACGATCTCCTTTCTATATAAGCTATTGGTTTCCACTACGACCGCGCCACAGCCCCAATATAAATCTACATGGGAAAAAGACTCTGGGACAGGAGATTACTGAAGGGGAATGGAAACACCTGTGGACAGACATCTCTAAATTTAACCACTCACTTGACTTGAGGGAGGCACACTATAAGATTTTATTCGACTGGTACCTAGTGCCTGCTAAACTTAAGAAGATTTTCCCCCTCACTTCGGATCTCTGCTGGAGAGGGTGCAGGGTCCTCTGGGACTTCCGCCACATTTGGTGGGACTGCCCAACAATCAAACCACTCTGGGAAGAAATTCTGGCCCAAATGAGAGAGATACTAGGATACCCTGTCCCGAATTCCATAGAGATGATCCTCCTGGGCCTTAGGGATCCCAGACTAGAATATCAAACTAAGGTGGACAAGGCAATTATGTGGGCATGATTGGGAGCAGCTAAAAAGACGATAGCGGCCAATTGGAAGAAAAAAAGAGGCACCCATTCTGGCGCAATGGCACTCTCGCTTATGGAAAATACTCACGATGGAATGTATGGTGGACATCTTCAGGGACAACTATAAGAACTTTGAATATAAGTGGGGTCCACTGGTAGCATACCTTACACAAAGGGGCTCCCGCTAGCCGTCTGCCCCCCTACACTGAGAGGGCTTCACCTGTTCCAATTTTAGAGTCTGCAATAGGGTTTACACGGATGGCTCTTATCGAGTAAAGGACTGCGCCTATTGAGTCATCGCCCGGAACCAATGCACCCCACGGGTCAGACTTAGGTACTAGCACGAAAGGGGGGGGGGGGTCGGCTTCTCCACCACGGGGAGGGGTTTGAAGTTGAGGCTTTTAGTTATCTGTATTCTTCTTTTTTGTTTTGTTCTCTTACTGGTAACCGCCACGGCGCTAAGGGCTACTGATGAGCCGCACTAGCTGACCATTCCAAACTGGTACGCAACTGTGACCAAACTAGATATGATCTGCTTTCGGAATGATGTGATGGCTTTAGCCCAGACTATTTGGTTTTGTTCTTATACTGAAATGCCAATAAACAGAAATTTGACACAAAAAAAAAAACCATACATAAATACAAAATGACTTGAGTTTTTTTTCTCATTGAAGTGCCGGTGGGGTGATCAACAGAGTGCTGGTGTGATGAGGAAGCAGCAAAGGAGAGGGGTAGGGGTGTAGTAATGCAGGGGTGGGGCGGAGGCAACACAGAGGGTGGGAGTTTGGGAGGAGAAGCGATGAGCAAGAGAAGGAGAGCAGGGGTGAGGTAAGCAGACAGGGGAAAAGCACATGGGCGAGCATGCAACAGGGACATATGGAGGGGAGGGAGGACAAGCAAAAGGTAAGAGAAAAGAAGGAAGCAGGTGGGGTAAGCAACAGAGGGAGTGGGTGAAGAGGAGAATCATTGGGTTAGAGACCAGCATACAGAGGACGGGGAACATGTAGTGTAGGGGGCAGGAAGGAATAAGCACACTAGGGAAACAAATGGAAAAACATGCAATTTGGTAGAATGGTTTTGGCAAAATGAGCATGTCTCTAAATGTGAGCAGTGGGAGAACACTAGTAATTTGGCAATGCTCCCAAGGCTGGACAGACACAAGAAGGATAAGGAAATCCATTGAATAAGAAGCAAGCATATGAAGTGACAGGAAAGCCCACCCATTGTAACCAGTGGGCCAGCTCCAAGCCCCTGTATGCTATTAGTAATACCCCACAATAAGGCTCACACCAGACAGCACACATGCAGTCTAGTAGGCGCAACCTAACAAAAAATGAAACAAAAAGACTGCATTCTGACATCTGGTAAAAAAGTCTTTTATCAATCACTCTATTTAATGCGCATGATATGCCGCTTTATGTGGGAGATCTAAGTGTCAATATTGAGCCCTCTGCACAGATCTATGTGTAACCTGCAGATGTTTTGAATTCCAGGACGATGATCTGTCATTTTATCATATCAAAGTCTGAGTTGATGACAGGACACTTTACGGTGCTACAAAACTCCATAATCTGCTGTAGTAGATTAATAAAATATATATCATAATTATCAAAATAAAAAATATGCAGTTGTCAAATGAAAAACAAAGGATTTGTGAAATGTTCCAACACCTTTAGAGTAAAACGCTTCAAAAAGTCTCAAAAGTACCAGAACACATAAGTTAAGGTGATTCAATGAAGAAGAAGAAAAAATAATAAGATTTAATGCATGGCTATATTGTGGCAGCTCTGAGAGAGCTCCATGGAGACAGGAGATCACCAGAATACTATATAGTGGCTAAAATATTTTTTTTTAACTTTATTTTCCATTTTAGCAAATAAGGTACTGTACATACTCAACAATCATTTGTCACATGGTAGTCCTTGCATTCCATCCGCATTTACATACAGTGGTACATTAAATGCCCCTGCAAGTTCTGTTATGTAGACTGCGTGCGAGACCAGCTCCCCTACAGGTCAAGAAGGGTTGCCTTTTACTCTGCTGTGTGTGCTATGTCTACACTGTACCCTACTGGACACTGCAATCATTCATTGTTGTTAAGGTTGTGAGTCGGATGGTTCCTCAAATTCAAGGAGGTATGTGCCATATGTCGCGTGGCCTAGATGTTGGTGGCTGAAAATGTGCATAGAGTTCACTATTCATGTTGCAATTTATTAGGCTGTTGAGCCATGCCTTTTGCTCTGGTGGGTGCCTGCTCCCCCAGCGTAAGGCCACTTCCCGCTTAACGAGCATGAGCGCTATGGCCACGAAGCGGCGCAATGTTTTTGGGACATCATGCACGAACCCCAGGAGTGCCTGCAGTGGAGCAGGTGTGAATGTGAGTTGAGTCATGCGTGAAAATTCAACAAATATAGCCCTCCAATACTTGGCCAGTTTTTTGCAGGTCCATGTCATGTGAGCGAAGTCGGAGGACGGTGAGTGACATTTGTGACATGTATGGGGATGGGAGGGGTCCATCCGGTGCACTTTAGTTGGTGTAATGTATGCCCGCCATAGAAACTTAAAGTGTAGCAGCTTACAACGGTGATTGAGTGATACCAGCCGTGACTGCATACAGCAGTGGTACCATTGAAAGTCAGTCAGTGGATGACCGAGGTCCAATTCCCTTGCGGTGCGACCACTGCATCCTGGGTAGGGAGCAGGGCCATGCACAATTTGTACAGCTTGGATATCAGGTGATCTCCACCCGTGTCCGTTATAAGCAATGCCAAAGGTGGAAAATCATCCGGCTCAAGGTGGTAGCTGGGGATCTGGACTCTGAATGCCCCCTGCAGCCGCCGCAAAACAAATTGGTACAGTATGGGAACATCTTGACAGCGTGTATCCTCTGTCCAGGAAAAGACATGCCCGTCAGGGAACAGGTCTCCAATGGTGTTCAAGGAGTACCTGGATAGGGTGCGCCGGTCAAGGTGCATCTTGCTT
Source organism: Calotriton arnoldi (assembly GCA_963921515.1). Classification (NCBI taxonomy): domain Eukaryota; kingdom Metazoa; phylum Chordata; class Amphibia; order Caudata; family Salamandridae; genus Calotriton; species Calotriton arnoldi. The sequence continues at coordinate 586,605 of CAWUFW010006983.1, forward strand.
AACGGGTAGCCAAGTATTCGCAGCTAGAGGAAGAGCAGAGGAGTACAATAAGTGGCCTCCTGTTGCCCGGTTCAGTCTCTTCCAGGCCCAGTTGGTAGTGGAAACAATCTGGATGTCGTGTGGGTCGTGTGGCAGGCCAGCGTGATGGGTACGTGAGGTCCGCCTGCGGCTTGGCATACGGTATCCTGGCGTCTGGGTGGTACCAATGTCGAACAAAACTACACTGGGCTGCCCAAAGCCTTCGCGCTCGTACGGTAAAGTCAAAGTGTACCAGCTGATCCTTGTTTGTTTTCCTCCACATGTAAATTGTAATAACAGTGTACGAAGCGTTGCAAAAAACGCGTTGGTCAATGGGATCAGGATGTTGTGGAACAGGTACAAGAATTGGGGCAGCACCACCATTTTAACCAATAGCTATGTGGCCTGGTTAGGTGAAAATTCAACCAACATTCGATCTAAACAGTTTTTCCAGCGCTGCCCCAAAAATGAACCATATTATTTGCTCTGATTCTCTACGGATATGTATCCCCAGATATTTGATGGGGTCTTCACAACACACTAGAGGGAATTCAGTACCCATGCTACAGGGGGCTGATGTTAAGGGAAAGATCTCAGATTCGTCCCAGTTTATGTGCAGCCCGGACAAGGCGCCGTATCGGATTATTTCTCTCAGCATGGGGGCTAGATTCTCGCTCAGGTGCCGCACATAGAGAATAATGTCCACAGCATAAAGTGTGATTAGGAGCGGGCCAGTTTTGAACTGCAGACCTCTGCGGGAGTGTCGCTCCTGTAAGTGACGCACCAGGGGATCCAACACTATCACAAACAATTGGGGAGACAGCAGGCATCCCTGCCGTGTTCCCCGCGTAGGAGAGAAAGAAGATGTCAGCGTTCCATTTAAGCGAATGCGTGCTGTGGGCTTCGTATATAATAATTTGATATGGGCAGAGAATCCCAGTGGAAGCCCCATCCTGAACAGAGTGGCTTGTAGGTACGACCACTCCAGTGAATCAAATGCTTTTTCAGCACCCAGCAACGCAACTGCAGCCGGGACGGTGGGTGAAATTCTATGTAGGACCGCAAAGAGCGTACGCAGGTTTATGGCCGTGGATTTATGCAGGACGAACTCGGATTGGGCTTGAGATATTATCTGGTCTAGTAATAGGGAGAGCCTAGTAGCTAGCATTTTGGCCAAAATCTTATTGTCGAAGAAACACAACGAGAGCGGCCGGTAGGAGCCGCATTGCATTGGGTCCTTTACAGGTTTGGGGAGCAGTTTAATCACAGCTTCACAGAGAGTAGGTGGAAGAATGCCATTCTCCATCGCCTCCTGATAGATCACTAAGAGATATGGGGCGAGTAGGTGCTTATACACCTTGTAAAAGCAACCCGGGAACCCGTCAAGGCAAGGTGCTTTCGTCCCATCCATGGCTTCTATTGCCTGGATTATTAACTCCTATGTAAAGGGCTCGCCGAGGAAATGTTGATGCGCCGAGCTGAGCCATACCATGGCCAACTCGTCTGAATATCGGCTGCTGTCTGATGCCTCTGCCGCGACCCGTGACATGTACAAGTCGGTATAATAGGTAAGTACTTCGTCTTGAATGCCGGGTGTGTCAGAGATGTAGGTAGGCAGTTGAGAGGTAAAGGAGGATCAGAGCAGCTTAATGGACTGCATAAAGGCAGCAAAGAAGCCCTTCTGTCTTTTTTTGGAAGCACTGTTTCTCTGATCTCTAGGTTATGAGTAAAGACAGGAGATTAATCAGGATGCAGTTCAGCTTCACTGACTGATGGCCAAGATGGCTGAGTGGACGTGATCCACCTCAGCTCCGGGGCCACGGAAGAGCCAGATGGTCTTACTGCCGTGCGGAGGAGCCGAAATTGACGGGGCAGCGCCGTGTTGATGGTGTGAAGCTCTGAGGTGCTCGGCCTGCGCTTTTGATCAGGCACACTGACCTTTTTCCCTGCTTTGTGTGGCGAGGCCGGAGGCGACGGCGGAGACAAGATGGCGCCATAGCCGCTCTTTGGGCGGTTTCCCTGAACGACTCAGCCCAGAGGAGGCAGCATCGGCTGCGGCGAAGGTGGATGCAGTCTGCTATTCTCGGGTGATGCCGCCGGGGATACCTCGGACGACCCCTGCGCTCCTGCTGATGCCCCAGGTGATGTGCTGACAGAACACCCGCGGGGACTACCGCCGCAGCGATAGACCCCGACCCGACGCTGCCGGCAGGATCAGGAGGTGAGCGAGGCACCGGAGCCCTTCTGTTCGTAGCAGTGGGGGCATTACTGGCAATCCCCCCTGACAAAGCCATCTGGCCCGGGGACTTTGTTGAGGCCGAAATATTCTTTGCGGAGCCTTCTCAGGGCAGTGCCTGACCTCAAGATGGCGGCTGGGGCCAGTCTTGATTACTGCCGCGGGGGACTCCTGAGGCACCGGGGCACTCCGCAACTGAGTTGTTGGGGCATTCCATCTGGTCCCCCCTTACGAAGGAGCTCTATTCTGGGGGCATTTTGAGGCCGTGGTGTCCACTGTAAGGTCGGGCCAGGACAACGCATGACTTTAAGATGGTGCCTGCCCTTTGACTTTGTTCTGCCCGCAGTCTTCTCCGGTTCTCTGGCGGCTGCCTCTCCCGGACATCGAGCTTCCTGCTGATTGCGCCTTGATAATCACCGAAACAATAACCCCATTCACACCTGGGTTTTGATCGGACTGCGGTTTCTCATCTCTCCAACTCCCTCGTTTGTTTTCGACATTCTCAGATTAATCCTGATCATTATCCTGACAGCGGAGTCCGAGCATTATGGCTGATGCCCAGTGGAGCTGCCTAGATAGCTATAGAGGAGATGGGCTCTGGTTCACCCCCTCGGCCGTCACCTACCCAGCCGGACATTGGGCACAGTTTCTCCCAGTCTCCCTGTTAGGTCTCCTTCCTCCCCCTCCCTTCGACGAATTACCGTAACATTGCTTTTTTATCCTATGTTTGACTATGCTCTTGTAACAGATGTAACTTGTAACTCACTGATCCTCATGTAAAGCGCTCTGATACCTCCAGGTCTAGCCAGCGCTATATAAAACTTTTCAAATAAATAAACGAATAAATAAATAAACAAATAAAAAGGTGCTGTCTGGACGCTTGAGAGCTGTTATGTAAGACTGGCCGCTAAAGGGCTACAGCAGTGGCGCCAGGGTGCGTCCCGCCCCCCCCCCCGTATCGTCGGGCCACGGCGTATTTTCCCAGATAATGCTCTTCGCGCTCCGCCGCCTCATGAAAGTCTGCCAGTAGTGCGTTCCGGCGATGTAGTTGGGGCGCTTGGTCCCGTGATGTTTGGGCCTGGTCTACTTCCGATAATTGTTTTTCTAATTGGAATAGTCTGCGATGTAGGTCTTTAAGGCTATTTGGAAATACAGACCGCTCTTATGTAGGCCTTAAAGGCCTCCCATAATGTAGCCCAGGATTTCACTGTCCCTTTGTTATTCTCAAAATATTCCACTATTGCCAATCGTAGTTCCGATTGTAATAGATCACGGAGGGCCGTCCCGGGGTATCTCCACTGCTGCTCCACCCCACCTGCCCTGGGGATACGAAACTTCAAGACCACAGGTGAGTGATCGAACCGAGTACGTGGCAGGTGTTGTATGGAGTCAATCCACTGTGCCAGGCTGGGTGCGAGAAGCCAGTAATCCAAGCGAGTCTAGGTGCTGTGTTGCGCTGAGTAATGTGTATAGGCTGCCTGCGCAGGATGCTGGTGGCGCAAACATCAGTTAAGTGATATGTTCCCCTTAGTTCTGCTAGTGCACGTCTGGATCTTGATTTGGCATCAGGGGTTCTCGCTGTGCTGTCGTGTTGGGGGATCTAGAAGTAGGTTAAGGTCACCCCCCATGCAGACTTGGTCTGCCTCCATTCGGTCAATTTGACCCACTAAGTCTAGGTAAAACTCTGGGCTGTCGGTGTTTGAGGCGTAAACATTAACTAGGAGTATAGTGTAGCCTAATAAACAACCCTTCACCAGCAGGTATCGACCCTCCGCATCTGCCCGCACCGCTGTCATCTGAAAAGGTATATGCTTGTAAACCAGTATAGAGACAACCCTGGCATACGTGCTGTAACTTGCAAAGTACAGATGGGGACCCCCATGCCGCAGCGAAGCTGTTGGGTGATGTGGGGGACAAATGTGTTTCGTGTAAAAAGGCAATTTCTACTTGGTGCCTCTGTAAATAGTGCATTACCTGCTTGCCCTTGCGCGTGTTGTTCAGCCCGCGTATGTTCCAGGTTACTAGTGTAATATCTGCAAAGGGTTGGACCCTGTCATGTGCAATCATTGCTGTGCTAGGAGTATGAGATGGGCATTTCTAAGAGCATCTGTGCGTTACCAACAACATTCTGGATAACATACGACTGCAAAACAATCCCAAATTAAATGCACCCCCACCCATCCCTGTACCTGTTACTACGGGGAAATCCCAGTCCCAACATCACTTCTGCTTTTTGCAACTTTAGCAACATGTTCAAACACCCAAACAGTTTAGTGTGAATACACTTGGGTGGTGGCGAGCATTGTCGTGAAGTCTGGGTAAAGAGAGATTGCCAGTCGAGGGGGCCCTTCTCTCTCACCAAGCGCAGTGCTGTGTCTCTGTCCCGGAAATTTAACAGCCGGGCGATAAGTGGGTGCGGCGGACAGCCTGGGTTCGGGCGCGGCCTCAAGGTGCGGTGAGCCCTCTCGACCATGAACATGGGTGTGAAGGGGTCCCGTCAAATAAGTCAATCAGAAGTTGCTCCACAAATCCGTCAAGGAGGCCCATGTTCATGGATTCCGGAATACCCAGAATACGGATGTTGTTGCGTCTACTTCTGGCTTCCAAGTCTTCATTTTTCATTGCAATTGTCTTTAGGAGTTTTCCATGCGTTCCATCCTTTTGGCCGTCTGGGCTGATCCGTCCTCAAGATCCGAGATCCTGCCTTCCACCCCTCATGCCAGTCCAAACGTGCCCCCATGGAGTGTAGGCACTTGTCCAATGCGTCAAATCGGGTGTCCAGGGCTTTAAAGCCCGCTCTAAGCTCCACCATAAGGGCATCTGTCCCGGCTGACGCATGGGTGTCCGGCGGATTTCCTCCCTCTTCCATTTCCAATCCGGTTCCTTCCCCAGAGCGCTTAGTTTTATCATAGTATATGGTTAAACAACAGGAGTATACCTATAAACCCAGTTGAGATCTGGGTGAAAGTGGTATGTAAATACAACAATATCTCAACAGGTATTATTTTATAGGCTAGTAAATAAACATGCACATTTAGTTGCAAAGAAAACAATTAGGGAGACTCAATGATTTAGAAGGAGTGCCAGAGGCAACATGTATTGAGAATACGTAAAGTGGAAACATTGTATTAGGAATAAACAAATTGGTAACAGTTGTATCAGCACTGTTAACAATAAGTATGAAAGCAACCTGACAGAACTTTGTGCACAAAAGTGCTCGTGACACACAAGGTGGACGGCGCAAGTGACAAGTCGAACAGCGATAGGCGACGCGAGGTGAGAGAGGTGACAATTAAAAGGTACTTGGAGGTTCACAGGTAGGTATTTACAAAGAATTATACAAAATTTGGCATTTTGGTGAACCAGAGTATAAGGCACCACAAGTTGCGCTGGAATGTCAACGACGTTTCGATCCTTTAACAGTTAGGATCATCATTAGGACCAGGATACAATTTGGCAAGTGCTGAAGGAGGATAGAAGTAAATCTGGAGGAGGAAGGTACGTAAAGTTCAATTCTGTGGGACTGAGGAGCCAGGGGTCAGTGGTCTCCGGAGGGCCACCAGGAAGAGATAGGCAATGAGTCCTGTCAGTGAGAGGACTGGTCAATTCGGGGAAGTGTAGGGGCCCTGTGTTGATAAAATCACGGGTGGGTTAAGGGGCATGATGTGTCCGATGCGTTGATGGGAATAGGTGCCGGGGTGGTGAGAAACAACCGACGAATGGGATGTAGGCCCGTGTGATCCGGAGTCCGGGAGGGGCGATTGGCGGGAGCTCAGGGCTAGAAAATGGAATATTGGTGGAGGTCGGGGAAAGATCCTCTGGGATTCCGCTGGAGTAGCGAATGGAACCGGAGTTCGGAGAACCGATTACGTACCTTCCTCCTCCAGAATTCCTTCTATCCTCCTTCAGCACTTGCCAAATTGAAACCTGGGCCTGATGATGATCCTAACTGTTAAAGGATCGGAACTTTGTTGACATTCGAGCGCAACTTGTGGCGCTTTATACTCTGGTTCATCAAAATGCCAAATTTAGTATAATTCTTTGTAAATACCTACCTGTGAACCTCAAGTACCTTTTAATTATTGTCACCTCTCTCACCTCGCGCCGCTTATCGCTGTTCGACTTGTCACTTGCGCCATCCACCTTGTGTGTCACGAGCACTTATGTGCACAAAGATCTGTTGAACGAAAAATATTGTACCACGCTAAGTTAGCCTGTGCTGTCATCCATTTTGTAGAGTGTCCTCCATATTGTCAGTTTCTGTCTTTGCTTTGCAAACATATAAATAGATGGGTGCTTTCCAGTACATCATGTGCCTCTCTGCAGCTTAGGAAAGCAAAAGTGCTTCAGAGCAGAAATAAAGGCTTGGCCCTGTCTGATTAATGTTCCGAGCACACAGGTGTTCCAAACCACAAAACGTCAGCAGCTACAAGCCTATTCCTGGCTTTATTTGCATTGCGTATTTGCATTGTGTGGTTGAGAGCTTTTCAAGCGAAGAGCTTTCTGCATATGAGCTAGTGATTTTGTTCTTCTGCTTTTGCATATGGGCCGGGAAGGGGAATTAAAGCAACTAAAGTATATTGTCTGAAGGCTTGAATTCATGTATAAAAGCTGCACTAGAACCCATGTTTGGCAGTTCCCTCTCAGACACTTACCATGTCTGTATGACGGAGCCCACTCGAGTGTAATAAACTTGTCTTTGATTTCACTCCAGTGTCGATCCTCATTCGTGAACCCATAGACAAAGGGTGACCCTGCACCGGTGGGATAATAAAAATTCAATTTCTACACTTGGTGCCAAGAGGAGGTCACTTCAAGAGGACGAAAACACCAAGGGGCGCCCCGCAAGAAGAGACTTGTTCTCGCGGCCGAGGTGATTTGACCAATCGACCTGACCTTCGTGGCGGCTGGGAGTCTCAACTGGGGCCCTTTTCGATTGGCAAATTTTGGAAATTATCTACTGATCGGAGGATCGACAGGTGGGAGTTGAAAATTACGATCAGGTAGGATCTTATTGTTTGATTATTGATTCTATTTTTATAAAATATTTGCAAATATTTTAGACGGGTAATGTGGGAAATTTTCTCGTGTTTGATATATAGATATAAAAATTGTTTTTAAGAAATACATAAACATGCCTGTTTTTAGTAAATTACGCACAATCTGTTGTTGTTGTTGTAGTAACAATAGAATATTGGAAGAAAGACAACCAGCACCGATAGAAGGTACTCCTAATTATGAAATGTACATTAAACATGGTATTTCTCCCATACTGTTTAGTACATTATGGAACAAATATACGAAGGACGATAAGACCTTACAGTGGCCACACAACGGTACTTTTGAACACAATAAATTACAATATTTAGAAGGACAATTATTTAAGAAAAAAAGTAGACAAACTATGTTTGACGCATTAGGATTATGGAGAAAAGAAATAAAACAAAGGCAGATAAAAGAAGATAAAAATAAAAAGAAGTTGGAGAAACAGACCCTCTTACAAACACTTAAGGAATTCAAATTAAAAGAACGAGAGGAAAATATAGACCGTGAAAATAGACGATTCAGACTCCAAGTACAAAAGGCCTATGTCATCAGGGATGGAAAATCTAAGGGTTTAGATGATGAAGACTCAGAATTTGAGGACTTACTTTCCCGACCATCTCCTCCACCTTATGTAACTACTCTTCATATAGATAATGTGGCCCCCTACAGCACCCCTTATGTCAGTCCCGTCAGATCCTCCTTCGTCAGTCCCTCCTCCTTCTTCGCCAGTCCTGGGCCCGCTATCAACAATATATCCTTCAGTCCCTACTGACTTGACGACAAATCCCTCAGGTCCCGTTTTGACACCTCACGGCAAGTGATAACGTTACAAAGCCTAAAAATACGGCACAATTTTCCAAAAGAAGTCATAGGTCTGACCTCACGGCAAGTGATAAATTACTCCTGACTGAAAGGGCTCGCGACTGGGTCCAAGATACAGGCATAGGACTAGATGAAGTTCTCAATTCTCTTAAACAATATACTCAGATGACCCAACAGTACGTAGTAGGTCAAATGGCACATATTATAATAGAAGATTGGCGGACTACTACTAATATTGAAGCACCGCCAGTCCTCAGTAAAATATGGAAAATGTACAATGAAGGTACATTAACTGCCATTCCCCTACAACAGGCAGTACAGCATATCTTTACACACAAAGAGAGAATCCAGAGAGATACTGCGGGGATTATTAAAACCTTCCCGATGCGAGAAGCAACACCTGTCTATTACCCAAGAGTGGGGGACGGTGAAGGTCTTAATGCGGCCCATTTTCAGTTCCAGTGGATTTATACTCCCTGGAAAAGAGCAGACGTATTGGCCCTCAAGGCTTCCTTACCTGACCCTCGAAAAAATCCTAGTGCATTTTATGAAGAAATGAGTGCCGCTCTGTCTTCCTGTGTTATGACCTTAGCAGACATTGACATGTTTTTTGGACTCACCCTGCCTCCTGATCTCAGGCGTACGGTCCGGAAACAGGACCACGCAGAGTTTGGAGACACATGGACTAACATAGTAACAGCCGATGCAGACAGGAATCCAGGAGAAAAACCAACACAATTTATATTGCAATTACCGGATAATATAATTGAATACATGAAGACAGTAGTACCCCCCAAAAAAATATCATGGGCAAAATTGACAGCGTGTAAACAAAGGAAAGATGAATCAGTCCCCGATTTCTTCACCAGGTTTGAAGAAACATTTCATGACTATAGTGGTCAAGACACAGCATCCGATATGGGCAAACATTTGTTTGTAGACAAATTTGTGGCAAACTTGTTACCCGATATTTCGCAAAAATAAAAATTGGCAGAAAGTACGTGGGCGACGTCAACTCCGACAAGAATACTGGACATGGCCCAGTATTATGAGAGTCAGGTTAACGACGATAAAGACAGAGAGAAAGGAAAAAATAAAGAGTTGAAAAATAAGATATTACTACAACAAGTTTATGGGTTGACCAGAAGTAAAGGACGGGGTATATGTTAATGTAAAAAAATATTTTATAAAGCGCGCGTACACCAGGTGGCTTCATGGCGCTATAAAAGGCTCCAAGTGCTATCCGATAGAACATCAGTCATAGGCTTGTTCAAAAAGCCATGTTTTGAGGGACTTCCTAAACTGCAGGAGGTTTGTGCAGGACCGTATTTCCAGCGGAAAAGAATTCCACAATTTAGGGGCAAGAATCGCAAATCTGCGGCCTCCTTGACGCACCCGCTTGAATGTCGGAGTGATAAGGAGTGAGAGGTGGGCAGAACGCAGGTTACGTGAGGGGGTATGCTTAGAAATCAGGCTGTTGATAAATACAGGACTATTGCCATGCAAGGATTTAAAAATAAGGCAACCTGTTTTAAAGACACAGCGCTGGGTGATAGGGAGCCAGTGCAGTTTCCTCAGCAAGGGAGTCGCTGATTGCCATTTAGGTTGTCGGAAGATCAGTCGGGCTGCATGGTTTTGGGCCATCTGAAGTCGTTTAAGCAGATAAAGGGGCATGCCCAAATACACCGAATTGGCGTAGTCAAGATGTGACAGGACAGTGGCTATTGTGACCTGAATCAGGGCTTCCTGAGTGAGAAGGCGGTGTATCTTCCTGATCTTGCGCATTTGAAAAAAACACTTAGAAATAACCGCACCGACCTGGGTTTTTAGTGAAAGGTCATTGTTAATGGAGACTCCAAGTGTTTTGGCCGAGGGGGACGGGGAAGGAGGGGGTCCTAGCTCTGGAGGCCAGTAATGGGGACCCCAGTACTTATGACTGTCCCCAGTAAGAACAAGCTCCGTCTTACCCAGGTTCAGTTTAAGATGGTTGAGGTCCATCCATTGTTGAATGTGCCGCATTGTAGCCTGAAAGTCCATGACCGAGTTATGTGAGTTATCGATCCTGAAGATTAATTGGAGGTCATCTGCATAATTAAAAACAGTCACCTTCATATCTTTAAGGGACTGAATCAAGGGGGCAATATAAAGATTAAATAAATGGGGAGAAAGAGCCGAGCCCTGTGGAACGCCACAGGTGATTTTACGTGGGGGAGCTGAGAAGTGACCTTGGCAAACGGCCTGGGAGCGATCTTCCAAAAAGGAAGTAAGCCAGAGAGCCGCCGTACCTTGAATACCAGCATGTTTGACACGGTCGAGCAGAATAGTGTGGTCGACCGTGTCAAAGGCGGCAGAGAGGTCCAATAATACCAATGCCTGAGGGGAACATCTGTCTGCATTGTCCCGGAGAGTATCCAGGACAGCGAGGATTACAGTTTCAGTAGAATGGGCCGGCCGAAACCCTGCCTGATGAGGGTCCAGGTATTTAGATTCCTCCAAAAAGTTAGATAGACATTTAGCTACATGGGCTTCCAAGATCTTTGCCAAAAATGGAAGCAAAGAGATCGGGCGGTAATTAGACAGAAGCGCGGGATCCGCTCCAGGTTTTTTAGGAGGGGTACCACTGTAGCTTTCTTGAAAGCCAAAGGGACTTGGCCAGATGAAAGTGACTCGTTCAAAGAGCGAGTGCAGGGCCCGGATAGACTGCAAGGCAGTCTTTTAGTATATGTGGTGGGCAGCAGTCAGAGGGGGCACCTGATTTAACTTTTACAAGAAGATCCTGGAAAGTCTCCATTCTGATAGAAGGGAAACAGCTAATACTACAGTTGTTACTGTGCAAAACAGAAGGGTTCTGGATGGAAAAATGCTTAGGGATACTGGCTTTGATGGTAATAATTTTTTCAATAAAATAATCATTTAAAGAGTTGCACAGTGTTTGGGAGGGTGTAGCCTTCAGAAGAATTCTCTCAGGATTAGCTAATTCATTAATAATGGAAAAGATTTCCTTAGAGCTATTGTTGGACTTCAAAATACGCGCAGAAAAATGGGCGGCTTTGGCCGTGAGGATGCTCCTCTTAAATTCCTTCCGAGCTGTAATATAGAGGAGTTTTTTATCGGGGGAGTACTTCAATCGCCACTGCCTCTCAAGTTGGCGCAAAGCCAACTTCTGGATTTTAAGTTCAGTGGAGAACCATCGCTGTGCGTCTACGCGACGGGCGAGTTTAACTTTTTTAAAGGGTGCATGCTTATTGCTGGCATTAAGTAGCCACTCGGATATGTTCATTTCCGATGCATTAATGTCAGTGCCAGGAAATGGGACAGTGTTGGATAATGTGTCAAGAAAATCTTTTTTGTTGACAGTATTCCATTTTCTAGCAGAGCTGCCTTCGGCCGTACTAATTTTCTCGATGGCCGGAGGAACACATGTAAATTTTATTAAATAATGGTCAGACCAAATGCAAGGGACAATTGTAGGGGTAGAAGTGGTCAGACCAATAGTCCAGACTTGATCGAGGATATGCCCTTTCAAGTGAGTGGGAGATGAGATCTGTTGGGTAAAATTTAGATTTGTGAGAAGATCAGTCATCTCAGCTGATTGTACCCCTTCCTGGGGGTCATTGTACCAGTAATTAAAATCTCCTACGAGAAGAACCTTGGCATGCTCAATCACGAGTTTAGCCATCTGTTCACTGAGTGAGAGGGGAAAGGAAGGCATCTGATAAGGTGGCCTGTATATTAATACACAGACAAAGGAGTCATTGACAGATTCAAAATGTATTACTATGTTCTCTGTTTCTTTAAGAGCAAGACATGTCAAGGAGCAGGACTTAAAATTAGTATGAATGATGGCGGCCACCCCCCCCTGATTTACCAGGTGGACGGTTGGCAAAAATGATATAGTAATCGGGGGGTAATGCTGCCAACATATCAGGGGCAGAGTCGACAGTGAGCCAAGTTTCAGTCAGTAATAAAACGTCAGGTTTATCAGTGGTCAGTAGGAGGAATATGTCCAAGTGATGTCTGACAAGAGAGCGGGTATTAAGGTAGTGGATCGATAAGGGCCTAGCTTCGGATTTAGCCTGGCTATGTGAGATGTGCTTGGGAGTGGTGGAAATCTGTATTTCTGGAAACGTGATTCGATTGATAAAAATTCCGTGTTTAGATATGAGAGAGAGAGTTTCACGGGCGAGGTGCGGATGGGTGGAATGCATAGTTTTCAATGTTTCTGAGGGGTAGCTAGTAGGATGGACATAGCGAATGGACCCTAGACCCGGATGGGCGCGGACGGGCGCAGACGGGCTTGCCTTTGAAGCGCCGCTGGCGCGCCCGCTGCGCGCGTCCGCTGCGCTCCCGCGCTGCGAGCTGCATTTACCTCCGTTCCCCGCCCTCAGCTCCACCCTCTCGCAGCGTGATTGGCTGCTACCGGCTATCCACCTCCGACCCACCAAAAAGACTGATGCAGGATCCCCTGACATCCGACCCCTTAGGACCAAACCAGTGTGCATACTGTAAAAATGAGGGACATTGGCGATCTGAATGCCCGCTCCTTCGCCAACAAGACAGAGGAAGGGGGATGACAAGAGGCCCGCTGCAAAGACATTTCCCGACTGATAGGCGCAATCACTTAGACAATACTAGACCTATAAAAAATTATTATACAGACGACTTCAGTGAGGCACAAGTCACAGGAGTATATTTCAACTAGGACAGCGTAGGACAAGCGGAGGGATCAGTTCCTATAACGGTAGACCAGTCAGGTCCATATGTAACTGCTGAAATAATGGGGACCCTGCAACAATTTCTGGTAGATACTGGGGCTACACGAAGTGCCATTTCCCAACAACTGATCCCTGGGACTCCCTTGTCTGGCCATAACAATTTATCTGTTAGTTTCGCCGTAAAGCCAATTCTCAGTCCCGTGTCAAAACCACTAGATCTCACCATAGGCCCTTTTACTACCAACACACCGTTCCTCCTAGCACCAAATTGTCCAGATAATTTGTTAGGATTAGACCTACTCAAACACTTTCATGCTCGCATATACTGTTCACCAGACGGTGTCTACATTACGTTTGGCAAACCTGATAGTGGTAAACAGTACGTTAGTAAAGAATTACAACATCATCTGTCCTCAGTGCCATCTTCAGTATGGGCAGATAGTGACACTGATGTCGGCTTGTTGCCCATTGACCCTGTACATATCCAAGTCAAGTCAAACGCAGTTCTGCCGAGGGTCCCTCAATATAAAATATCTCAGGAAGGTGAAAATGCCCTAGTTCGAATAATAGAGGACATGACTCAGAAGGGAGTAATTGAGGAAACTGAAAGTAACTTGTGCAACAGCCCTATTTTGCCGGTCCTAAAAAGTACTACCTCTGACAACGCGACACAAAGGGTCTACAGGTTCATTATTGATTTGCGCGAGATAAACAAGATAGTGGTCCCACAATTCCCTGTAGTTCCAGACATAACGACGTTGCTCACAATGGTCCCACCAACAGCGTGTGTATTCTCTGTCATAGACCTTAAAAATGCATTCTTCTCTATCCCAATAGCACCCTCTAGCAGATACTTGTTTGGATTTTCCCTAAAGGGACGTTCTTTCCGCTTCTGATGCGCTCCACAGGGCTATACAGAAAGTCCAAGTATCTATAGTCAAGCGCTTAAAAGACAACTTGACACACTGCAGTTACCACCAGGCGCTACATTGCTACAATATGTTGATGACTTACTCGTAGCAGCAGATAATACAGAAATTTGCACCAAAGCCACCTTGTTGCTACTCCACCATCTTGCTAAACTAGGACACAAAGTATCCAGAAATAAATTACAGTTTTGTCGACCAGAGGTCACCTATTTAGGTCACCTCTTGTCGAAGGAGGGACGGACATTGACTCAGGACAGAATCAAAACCATCATACATACACCCATTCCCTGCACCCAAAAGGAAGTTAGGGCACTCATCGGCATAACATCCTATTGTCGACAGTGGATTCCCAACTTTTCCCTATTCATCAAGCCTCTCCTCGCCCTTACCACTAAAAATACCCCATTTCCCTTACCTTGGTCCTCAGAATGCCAGAGTGCATACCAACAGCTTCGAGCAGCACTCTGCTCCTCCCCCGTACTTGGCACACCTGACTATACGAAACCATTCTTTCTCTATGTCCACGAACGAAATGGTTGTGCGCTCTCTGTCCTAACTCAGCCACACGGAGACAAACTACGCCCATGTGCATATTTTTCTGCAGTTTTAAATCCTGTGGCCAGGTCACTCCCTGGATGCAGCAACAGCCATCTCCATCCGGCAGTCAGCAGGACTTGTACTAGACCACAAACTGACGGTCCTGGTCCCCCAATTCAGTTGATGTTTTACTGAATCAAACGAAGACACAACATCTTACAAGTGCTCGTCTCACTGGTTACGAACTCACCCTGTTAGCACCACATATCATGCTCAAACGCTGCCCGACCTTAAACCCAGCTACCCTACTACCCTTACCTTCAAAGCAAACCATTGACATGCACGATTGCATCTTTTCCACAGAGGAACAGACAAAGGGGAGAATAAATCTGACAGACACACCCCTACCCGATTCGGACGGTGACCTTTATGTAGATGGGTCTTGTTTTAAACTACCTGATGGCACCACCACAGCAGCTTATGCCATCACTACACTTCAAACCATAGTGGAGACAGCCCGTATCCCCTATAAATCTGCACAGGCAGCAGAACTCATTGCACTCCTCAGAGCATGTGAATTAAGTCAGGGACTCAAGGTGAATATTTTCACAGACAGCCAGTACGCCTTTGGCGTTGCACACAATTTCGGACGCCTGTAGCAGGAAAGAGGCTTTTTGACATCGCATGGCACAAAGATACAACATGGAGAATTAGTTGAGAAATTATTGACAGCACTGACACTGCCAGAACGCGTAGCCATTATTAAGTGTAGTGCACACCAGAAAATAGTAGATGATGTGGGCCAAGGCAATGCATTTGCCGATGG
This sequence comes from Calotriton arnoldi, assembly GCA_963921515.1. Lineage (NCBI taxonomy): Eukaryota > Metazoa > Chordata > Amphibia > Caudata > Salamandridae > Calotriton > Calotriton arnoldi. The sequence continues at coordinate 601,734 of CAWUFW010006983.1, forward strand.
TACAGCAAAAGACACAGCACACAGCCAGCAAGATAAAATATACGTGTTATATTCCCCAGCAGAAAAGATTGCGAATGTAAATGAAGAGGTCAAGAAAATTCAACAGATGGCCACTAGAAAAGAAATGCAGCAATGGGAAAAGACAGGAATATTGGACAGCAAAAATTGCTGGAGAAAGGGCCCAGACGGGGACAAGTGGAAACTACCTACTTCCTACGTATTACCATTTGTAGCGATGGCCCATGGCCCAGCCCATGTCAGTGCAAAAAGTACAGCCACACAGTTAGAGCAGGTATGGGATCACCCAGACATTAAGAGAACAGCTGAACATCATGTTAAGCATTGCATGATATGCCTACAACACAATCCAGGGAAGGGAGTAACAACTCCAAAGGGAGGGTTCTCCCCTCCAGCGCGCCATTCGAGATCCTACAAATGGACTTCATTGAGCTCGAACGATGCCATAACTTAAAATACGTTTTGGTTATCGTATGTGCATTCAGTAAATGGGTCGAGGCCTATCCAACGAAAGACAATACTGCGCTAACCACTGCCAAAACATTGTTAAAAGAATACTTTCCCTGATTCAGAATTTGTAGAATTATATGGAGTGACAATGGGCCCCATTTTATTGGGCAAGTGATCAAACTAATAACTGACAGTTTAGGCATACATCAGAAGTTTCATGCTGCTAACCATCCACAATCCGCAAGATTGGTGGAAAGACATAACGAAACTTTGAAACTCAAGCTGGCAAAAGTGCAGGCATCAACGGGCCTCAAGTGGCCGGACGCCCTGCCTTTGGCACTTATGTCCACTCGTGCAGTTACCCACAGCAGATCTGGTCTTACACCCTATGAGATAGTGTTCGGTAGGCCAATGAATGTGTGGGGTCCACAGCGCCCGAAAAAGATTAGAGAGCTTGAATATCCTATCTTACTGGATTATATGAAGGAGCTAACAGACAATCTCTCTTTGATTCACCAACAGGTACACAACTCGCTGCCAGATAACTCGGAGGGTCCCGGACACCTACTACAACCCGGTGACTGGGTCCTCACGAAGAATTTTTAGCGCTCGAAAATGTTGGAGCCCCGGTGGAAGGGGCCTGAACATGTCTTACTGGCAACGCAAACGGCAGTTCTAGTCACCAACAGAAACAACTGGGTCCACGCATCGCACTGCAAAAGGGTGCCAACGAACCTGGCTCAAGCAGAGGGATCTGAGGACGCGAAAATCATACATAGTGCCCTCAGCAACGAGGAGAAAACAGATCTGCACTTTGCCACAGCCGACAAATTGCTTTTTGCGGACCAAACAGCAGCTGGAAGAGACGGGTACAACTTGAGACCGCGCAATAAGAACTAAATTGGGACACCGGGAGGAAGGGGGTCCGGCGAGTCTGGTCCGGTTAGATGGCCTACTTGGCAGGGGGCTCTGTGTTACGGAAGCAGCCGAACTAGGTTTGGTGTGGTTTGTGACCTAAGCACCCTGAATCCGTGAAGTACCCTGAATCCCAGCATTCCCACCTCCCAGATTGTAACATACGCCTTGCAGAACGTTAATGGAAAGAATTAGAGGATTCACAGTGCGAAAGAACGCCAACACCATCTGTATCCACATTAAAATACTTTGCCCAGGACTGGAGATAGAATAAGAGACAACGTCCCTGTAGCCACGACACCCGCGCAAGATTGATATAGCAGTAGCTTGCCTTGGACCCAGACTTCAATTTCCCGACTTCTCCCCAACAGGATACTATAGAGGGCCTGAATTGGCTCCCTTGAAGAGAGCTATATATAACACCGTACTACAAGCAGTAGGGGAAGACGTGGTCGATGATATGAACAATTGAATGTCACCTATGGATGCGACCCTAACGTATACAGCCAAGTGGACGCCGGATAAGATATACATTCTTATAACATTAGATAATACTGAACAACATTCCCCACACGTATTGTTTTCCTCCTGGCCTCGACTCCCGTACAGAAGTAGAATTACGATTGTGTGTTTGAACAGTTCGCTTTTTCCACCATCCTCTCCTCTTCATCACATTTATACTGAACAAGGCCTGAGGACGCTCAGACTGAACATTCTTAGATTAATTCTTGAAATAATAGGCGAAGAGGTACAATGTGATTAAATCCCAGATGGAAGAAAGTCAGCCAATGTTCCAACACACTGTGTCCAAATGGTCCGGTCGGAGGAAGACTATCATTTCATTAATAGTAGCCCTTGTTTCTATTGTTTGTATATTTGTGATTGCTTGGTTTTTGCATGAGAAATTTCCTGTGCACACACTTATATCCCCAACACCTACACCTCCAGAACACCACCACTTTGATTTACCTCCCGAAGAGAAGGACCGTAGGGAATGGTACATGAATAACACGTTAATCCAGACCCTCCACCAAAACCATCTTGTAGTCAATACAACTAACTATTGGGTATGTGGCCTGTTGCCCCATTCTGCACACCGTTCAATCCCATTTATTCCTTGCCCATTTTCTATTCGCGCCACTTGTGTATCATGGATGCTTCTAGCAATGGAGTCATTCAATAAAGACAAGACTTCCGGCGAGGCATGGTACCCGCAATTCGGAGACAAGTTATACAGAAATAGGTCCGGTAACGTGTCCACCACTCGATGCACTGTCACAAATATGACTCCGGCCGAACGAGACGAGGTGGAGGTGTTCAATAACTCTGGAAGGCCCACTTTTTCCCGATTAACAAGGAGAGCCGCACTCCGGCCTCTGCAGACGCTATCGTTACAAGTCGTTAAGCAAACGGGGGTGATTTGTATAAAAGGTCTGGGGTCGATACAACTTGGTATTAGTGCATGTCCTTTTATTGTTACCTTGAACACCACCAACAGTCCATTATTTGTAGCCTCCAAGAACACATATTTCATATGTGGCACAAGCGCGTATGGTTGGTTGCCACTCAACTGGGGGGGTATATGTTATTTAGCATTTTTGTTCCCACCGGTTTATATAGCCCCATCTTTTCATCACAAACGGCTACTAGTACACCCTACCCGATCATCTGTGCATTATGTTAAAAGATCCATTGATACTAGCGGAGTGGATCAGACAGATACGTCACTACAACAGTACATTGACTTCAACTTAGGTTTCTTTTACTTCATCAGTCCCGTAATAAATAGCAAAAGGATCCGACGGCTAACGAGGGTGGTTGAGGCTGTCATCAATCAAACGGCGGGAGCTCTGGACAACTTAACGGCAGAAGTCCAGGCAGCGAGGATAGTTACTTTGCAGAACCGTTTAGTTCTAGACGTCATCCTCGCAGATAGGGGTGGAGCATGTCGCATCGTAGGAAGTAGTTGTTGTGTTTATATACCTGACAACGCCCCCGATGTTTACCAAGCCATCTCCAAACTACATAAAATAGCTGCCGAAATACACGAAGAAACAGGGACCTGGACTTGGTATGGATGGTTCTGGGGCATCCTTACATCATGGGGTTGGAAGTTACTGATTATAGCAGCCTGTATTGGAGGCGCTATACTCGGGTGTTGTATCTGCATTCAGTGTATGCCCCTGATATGCTCTGTTTGCACATCAGCGTGCACATCCTGCATCCCTAGGACGATGAGTATACAGGACACCAACAAACAATTGATGATTAGACAGGAGGTGGACGAAATAATGAACATAGATGTAGGAAGCCTATATGAGGATGCTACTGGAGATGCCCAGGAACGGACTACCCAGGATCTCGTAGTCCTAACTACCCAGTTACCAATTGTGCTCGCCCCCTCTGACTATACATGCATGCTTTCCCGTGCCCAATCCTCTTATTGCACTGCACCCCCGAACTTACTAAACAAAATGTATTTAGCATAGGCTAAAAGGAGGGACTGTTGAACGAAAAATATTGTACCAGGCTAAGTTAGCCTGTGCTGTCATCCATTTTGTAGAGTGTCCTCCATCTTGTCAGTTTCTGTCTTTGCAAACATATAATTAGATGGGTGCTTTCCAGTACATCATGTGCCTCTCCGCAGCTTAGGAAAGCAGAAGTGCTTCAGAGCAGAAATAAAGGCTTGGACCTGTCTGAATAATGTTCCGAGCACAAAGGTGTTCCAAACCACAAAACGTCAGCAGCTACAAGCCTATTCCTGGCTTTATTTGCATTGCATATTTGCATTGTGTGGGTGAGAGCTTTTCAAGCGTATGAGCTTTCTGCATATGAGCTTGTGATTTTGTTCTTCTGCTTTTGCATATGGGCCGGGAAGGGGAATTCCAGCAACTAAAGTATATTGTCTGAAGGTTTGAATTCATGTATAAAAGCTGCACTACAACCCATGTTTGGCAGTTCCCTCTCAGACACTTACCATGTCTGTATGACAGAGTCCACTTGAGTGTAATAAACTTGTCTTTGATTTCACTCCAATGTCGATCCTCATTCGTGAACCTGTAGACAAAGGGTGACCCTTCACCGGTGGGATAATAAAAATTCCATTTCTACAGATCCGTCAGGTTATTTTCATACTTATTGTTAACAGTGCTGATACAACTGTTTCCAATTTGTTTATTCCTAATACAATGTTTCCACTTTACGTATTCTCAATACATGATGACTCTGGCCCTCCTTCTAAATCATTGAGTCTCCCTAATTGTTTTCTTTGCAACTAAATGTGCATGTTTATTTACTAGCCTATAAAATAATACCTGTTGAGATATTGTTGTACTTTCATAGTTTTATCATAGGTCAGCCTGCTCTGTTTTGGGTCCCCCCGGACCATGTCCCGCCAATGGGTGAGATTGCGGCAGTGATCTGAGCAGGATGACGCCCGGGCCTCAATCAATGCTGTGTGCACTTCGTTGGAATGCCTGTGCTTATGCTAATGAAGGCCAACCAATAGTGGTACCCGGACGACCCTGCCCAGGCAAAGAAGGTGATACCATCCTGGGGCACCCCCACGAGCTATGGCCTGCCCGCAGGGTGGGGGGCACCAAGCAGCGAATGCAACGTCCAGCCAGTTGGTGAGGCCCAGCCACATGCAGCAGTCTCATCAGCAAGCGGCCTCCCGTTGGCCCTCCACAAGTAGTTGCAGCACCGAGGCCCATCTGTGTCGTCTGCGCCGGGTCAGTCACCCCCGCGACCCGGGCTGCTGGCGTCTCTGCCACCTCCGGTAATAAGGCTGCAAGTGTGGGGGTGGCTGTATGGCCATTAGCGCTTGGGTTTTTTGCAGGCCCTGGGTCCCGGTCGCCGCAGGCTCCTGCATGCTCAGGTTGGTGCTCTGCTAGCGGCGGACCGTCACAAGGGAAGAGGCTGAAGTAAACAGGAGGGGGGAGGGGGGAAAAGGCTGACGGGGGTGGGGGAAGGCTGACAGGACAGGCTCGCCCAGCGCGGCCCGATGGCTGACCCCCAGGCTTACCCGTGGCCCCTGTCACCACGTGGCCTCCAGGGATGAAGTGGGCCAGTCTTACCCGATACTGGGTCTTACTTGGGCGCAACTCGATCCCCCACTGGTCCAACTCCTCCGTGCCACCGCAGCCGATGGGTCTTTCCGGCCCTGCCAGGGCCAGTTTCTTTCAGCGGCGTGTGCTCGTTGCGTCTTCACCAAGAGCCTGGTGTCCACGAACCACTGGCTCCAGCAGTCACGGTGGATCTCGCACCACCGCAGCTGGTCCACTACCGCTCGGGCCAGGTGTGGGGCCCCTTCTCCAGCGCTGTGTCACTCAGGGTCCTCTCTGGGGTTGAAGGCGGTTTCATCGTCTCTCATGCTGTTAGTGTACCCGGCTGGGGTCCGCTGGTATCACAGACCGCTGTTGCATCGACTCCGCTGTTTGGAAGCCGAATGTAGCCCATTGCATGGCTAGGATTGTGGGGAGATCTGCGGAGCTTCAGAGCTACGTGGCCATCTAGGTCGGCAGCTTAGCCACGCCCATATGTTAGAAATCCACATACATTAAGTTGTACCAGTTAATCGTGCCTAATACTGGAATCAACTGTATTACTATTGAAACTGTTTCAATTACTAGTGTTCTTAAGTATGGAGCAAGTTTGGATATCAGTTCGAAAATGCACTTCAGTAAAATGCTAGTGGCACTTGTTAGACGCCAGGCTTCATGTACCCTGTCCGTGTTATAGGTCTGAGAACTACCTCTCCCATAATGCCTTAGAAAGGTGTGTTGCTTGTGTGCTTTCCCATGCTGCACAGGGACCTATCAGCTGACAAGCACAGCTTATAAGCTGTGAGCACCCGATCCCTGGTGCTTGGCTTTACTTCCTGTATGGACCACGCCCTTTACCTGTTGGATTTCCACTGTTTCTCCTGTCTCCGTTAACAGCGACCTGAATCTGCTACGGAAACACCCTTACTGCCGCAAGCGCGAGGAAGCGCTGTGGACAGCCACTGCTTAGCACCTCAATCAGCGCGAGGACGAACGATTCTCACCTGGATCCTATTCTGTCGACAAGCGCGAGGACGCGCTGTTTCCTTTGCCTCACAAACACCAGCACGAGGACGTGCTGTTCTTTGCCCTTCTTTTTGTTTTCCGACCGCAAGCGCGAGGAAGCGTTGTAAGTACTCTATTTTTTGTTACTCTGCACAGAGCGAGGTGCTCTCTTACGCCGCCACTTATAAACCATCACGGAAACCATCATCGAAGCGCGAGGACGCGCTGTTCACTATTGCTTGTTTTTGCTGTTCTGATCGCTAGCGCGATGAAGCGCTGAATGTACTTTATAGTTATTTTTTTACATTGTTGAGAACAAGATAGCGCTGCACAAATTTTTGGGCATTTCTGTGACTCTGCGGAAGTCGAGCCACGTGAGTAATTTTGACTTTGTAACTGATGTGACTTTATCAAAAATTTAGAGTTGCACTTAAAGCTCTATTTAACGGTCGACTTCCCTACATCTGCTTTGGGGCCGTCACAAGGTGATGTCTGCGTATGCCTTTGTGGATAGACGGGTGGCAAGTCAACCTCATCCAGCCTAGAGGATTCTTTTGTTTCTACTTCCTTTTTTTTTGGATTTGATATGCACGCTCTCTACAAGCCTCATCCTTATAATTCCCTTAGTGAGTATGTGAAAGTACACAGTCCACACCTAAGCAAGACTTAAGATAACCTGTGGTTTAAAAATAGTGTTTTCCTTAACTTGCCCTTTCTTCTTATCTATTGCTGCAGGTTCTCTTTATCTACTGAGTTGCCCTATCGCCCCTGTGGAATGGTCTGGAAGTTCCCTGGTGGTCCATCCTCGTTTCTTCGCTCCCTGGGGATACTGCTCTATCCTTCTGAGTCTATTAACAGAGGGTGGCTGTATCTCAGGGGAGAGGAAAGACTCTCTCTTCGCTCCTGTGGATATTGGTATTTCTGCTCTGAGACCCTAGACCGCGACAGAAAGCCAAGCCCACGGTTATATTATCCCCCGAGCGAAGATGAACAAGGGAGCCTCATTTGATACCCTTATGGATGACTCCCTGTCCCTTGAGACCCCACAACCCACTATGAATGAGTTAGCGGCAGCCGTTATAAATTTACAAGCAGAGCTTAGAGTACTGAAGGGGGAAAACCAGCGTCTAGTCTGAGTTAGATATACTGAAAACACAAAAACAGATAGAAGCTGGAGTAGCTGTCACTAATCCCAAACATAAAAGGAGCTACATACAGCCTGCGCATTTCCAGGTCCCCCCTTCTGCTTCCACCTCGGAGCCTGTAGTCTCTCCCCCTTCTCCAGTTAGTGTGACAGTTGTAACACCTCTCTAACAAAGAAGGGGGACTGTAGGGCTTGTTGACGGGGTCCAGCATACATGCCCAGTCACAACATTACAAAAAGAGTATGCTGTTCCCCAGGGCGGACAACGTCATGAGAGGGGAATTCCCCTTGTCGGAACTAGAGTCCTCACACACCCAGCAAGCTAGGTGTCATGCTTCATCATCTGGACTTGCTCCTCGTCGGGTCGGCGCTGCAATACCCAACGGGCACCCGTAAAGGGGCTCTTTCGCGGAGATCTTTTGTTCCAGCCGTATGGTGCATGGGTGTGAGGGCCCTAGAAAATATATATAGTGTAGATGTGGTGTGGGTGGGTGATTTAAAAAAGGTTGGATAATCCAAATGAAAATTATTTTTATTATTAAGGTGGTTATCCACCTTATTAAAAAACAGAGAGTGGCCGCTCTCTGGCTCTATGGTCCAGTGGAGCTAGCTCAACTCTCACAGTGTGGTCGACATGTTTCATGCATTTTGGTCACTACTGATCCATTGCATTTCATCAGGACCTATTATTAATGCTATCTACACGTGGTGATGGGAAGGGAAACTCCTACCTACCACACTTCATGGGTGCGAGCGCAAGGTCCCGCCAATCATAGTGGTAACCTAACTGGAGGATAAAACTCACTCCATTCGGTATTATTGGCTCCAGACACCAATATCGTGGTACAAAAAGAAGGAGCTACCCACCCATTCAAGGATTATAGAGGCCCACAGAGGAGTCCTTATAGATTAGATAAAAGCAATCCCGTGCATGCATTGAGAAAACCACAATAAATACAATGAATAATTTTATCTTTTTATTATCAGAATATCAAAAGGTATCATAAAATTTGATTTTATATTACACACAAAAAGATATATACATATAACTAAAAAACAGTGAAAGAATTACAATGAATAACGTACCCCACACACAATCTTCATTCATACAAGCACACTCATACATATCACATGGGCTCCTTTCATTCAACTAACATATATAACAAATCATCCCAAGTTAAAAGGAAGCCAGCAAAGTAAATGAATGTTCTGATACACTGGTCCAAATAGAGGATAGAAAATCTCTTCAGGGTTTAGAAAGACCAAAGCCGACGCGTTTCGGTGAAGACCCTACTCCCGGGCCACACCTTCCTCAGGGCAAGTCGTAAACCATGAATTGCGTGGGACACTCAATCAACCTATAATAATATAGATATAGATATATAGTTTCCAATGCTATAAGGCAAACTTAACATCATCATCACTGCATGCACGAGAAGCTTAAGCAAATATAATATCAAAGGATACATGGATAAAAGTATGACAGCAATGGTCAGAAAGACAAGATCAAGGAAATGTGCATAACATAAATAAAAAAGAGATAAACTAACAGACAGACTAATAAGGAAACAAACAATTCAAAGAGAAAGGTATATCATCAAAAGATTAGGTGACAGTGGTACTAAGGACCTCAGAAGAAATAAAAGCCAACCACCAAGCATGAAATATTCATCAAAATAATCGCAATATATAGAAATACCACGTGGGATTAGTCTACTGAAGGGTGAATATTCTATTAGATAAAGACCCCACACCATAAATATTAAAAGCATCAACATACCTATTGAGGTATTCAACACAGAACACAATCCAACAGCGGAAAGATAACCAGATCGGTCTATAGGTTCTTGAGGGATGTAACCTTTATCTATATGGGGCGAGCAAACAGGCAGCAATAAGCCATAGATAACACACGAATATAATCAACACCCGATGATAGGGCGGGCCCAATGCGAACCTACCAAATAATGTCAGCCCAGATACATATTAGGCGAAGAATCACAAGCATAAAGCTTCAGCCTGTTTAATCTTGATGGGAATTCTTTTGCGGAACGCAGAGTCGATGAGGATCTTAAAAGAGATACCAGAAAGTGGAAATTAACAGAATCCTAGAAAGATCTATGGCAAGCCACTGTGGCAACTCTAAAATGATAAACACATCACAGCGTATGGCTAAATGTTGTAAAGACTCCCACATATCCTAACTCAGGAGTAGATACGACTAATAGCGGCAAACACTCGATAAAAAAAAAAAAAAGCGATCCTTAATGACCCAAAGACATTCAAACAGCTAGTGGACCTATGCAGGGATGTATGTCTAACTATAATATCCCCTAGGGCCGGTCTCATTACCTGGATATACGACACACGTTCAAGCTAGGGGTACGGATATCACCCGTTGCCTTCTCCCTTCTGCAAAAAGAATGACGGGGAACCAGCCAAATATATACAACCATTCAGCGAAAAGCCCGCCGAATTTCGGCGTAACAAAACAAACAAGGGCCCTATATGTTTACAAAAGATAGGCAGCAAAAGGCAGCAGCCATCAAGAAGTGGTGGGAGAGTGTGATTCCCAATGGAGAGATAATGAATCTCCAACTATTCCCTATGGCCAAGATCGTTAACTAAACAATCGATCCACATTTAGACAAAAGAATAAATATAAATAAACAAAAAACAATAAAGAGCTCACCCGTTAGTTAGTGCCGTCCGAATTGGAAATAAATGAGGCTCGGCTAAATGACATAGACGGATAGTACGTGAGCCCGAAAAAACGTGCAGACACAAACAAGGGACTTAAAAGTAAAGAAAGGATGAGGTAACACAGAAACAGCGGCCATCTATAAGAGGGAGAAATAGCCAAAAATAGCAGATACTCAAACAGAAAAATATATATAAAAAACTAGTTCAAAACATTGGAGCCTGCACCATATAAAACCAATAATGAAGGAGATTAATCAAAGGGAAGAAAGAAAACACCAACAGGATTAATTCATGATAATGACTCATTATCAAAGGGGAATCTGTAGAGCAGAAAGAGCAGAACTATTAGGGGCCCACATAGTACGGGAAAGAACAGACCAAGAGGTCAGATAAAAAATGTTTACATAATGGCATTCTCCCAGGGACAATGCTCATTAAGGCCGTTCTTTACAGATTTGAGAAAATAAATCCAAAAAACTTCGCGTTTTTTCTAATCTGCATGGAATCCTGTCCCGTGGGCACCTTAATTTTCTCAAGAATGGACCATCTGAGATCAAATTCAGTATGTTGTTTGTTAATCCAATGCTCCACTAAAGGTGCAGAGATCTTTTTGGTGCGTATATTAGATTTATGCTCACCAATTCTATATCTTATTTCACGTCCCGTCTCACCAATGTATATGGAATCACACGGGCATGAGATAATATACACCACATTGGATGTCCTGCAATTCGTCATGTCCAAAAGTGATATGGAATGTTCCCTCGTTTTGATGACATCGCCAACCAAGGCATTGGCACAGGCCTGGCAACAACCACATTTATGGTTGCCATGAATGGGATTGAGACCTGTAATAGACTTCTGGCACAGGCCCGAGGTTTGATTTACATTACCCGTCACTAGATGGTTTTTCAAGTTTTTATTTCTTTTGAATGCAAAAAGAGGCTTGGCAAGTTTAGATTCGTTGTTATCAAGATTAAGTAAATACCAAAGGGCCTGTGCCAATGCCTTGGTTGGCGATGTCATCAAAACGAGGGAACATTCCATATCACTTTTGGACATGACGAATTGCAGGACATCCAATGTGGTGTATATTATCTCATGCCCGTGTGATTCCATATACATTGGTGAGACGGGACGTGAAATAAGATATAGAATTGGTGAGCATAAATCTAATATACGCACCAAAAAGATCTCTGCACCTTTAGTGGAGCATTGGATTAACAAACAACATACTGAATTTGATCTCAGATGGTCCATTCTTGAGAAAATTAAGGTGCCCACGGGACAGGATTCCATGCAGATTAGAAAAAAACGCGAAGTTTTTGGATTTATTTTCTCAAATCTGTAAAGAACGGCCTTAATGAGCATTGTCCCTGGGAGAATGCCATTATGTAAACATTTTTATCTGACCTCTTGGTCTGTTCTTTCCCGTACTATGTGGGCCCCTAATAGTTCTGCTCTTTCTGCTCTACAGATTCCCCTTTCATAATGAGTCATTATCATGAATTAATCCTGTTGGTGTTTTCTTTCTTCCCTTTGATTAATCTCCTTCATTATTGGTTTTATATGGTGCAGGCTCCAATGTTTTGAACTAGTTTTTTATATATATTTTTCTGTTTGAGTATCTGCTATTTTTGGCTATTTCTCCCTCTTATAGATGGCCGCTGTTTCTGTGTTACCTCATCCTTTCTTTACTTTTAAGTCCCTTGTTTGTGTCTGCACGTTTTTCGGGCTCACGTACTATCCGTCTATGTCATTTAGCCGAGCCTCATTTATTTCCAATTCGGACGGCACTAACTAACGGGTGAGCTCTTTATTGTTTTTTGTTTATTTATATTTATTCTTTTGTCTAAATGTGGATCGATTGTTTAGTTAACGATCTTGGCCATAGGGAATAGTTGGAGATTCATTATCTCTCCATTGGGAATCACACTCTCCCACCACTTCTTGATGGCTGCTGCCTTTTGCTGCCTATCTTTTGTAAACATATAGGGCCCTTGTTTGTTTTGTTACGCCGAAATTCGGCTGGCTTTTCGCTGAATGGTTGTATATATTTGGCTGGTTCCCCGTCATTCTTTTTGCAGAAGGGAGAAGGCAACGGGTGATATCCGTACCCCTAGCTTGAACGTGTGTCGTATATCCAGGTAATGAGACCGGCCCTAGGGGATATTATAGTTAGACATACATCCCTGCATAGGTCCACTAGCTGTTTGAATGTCTTTGGGTCATTAAGGATCGCTTTTTTTTTTTTATCGAGTGTTTGCCGCTATTAGTCGTATCTACTCCTGAGTTAGGATATGTGGGAGTCTTTACAACATTTAGCCATACGCTGTGATGTGTTTATCATTTTAGAGTTGCCACAGTGGCTTGCCATAGATCTTTCTAGGATTCTGTTAATTTCCACTTTCTGGTATCTCTTTTAAGATCCTCATCGACTCTGCGTTCCGCAAAAGAATTCCCATCAAGATTAAACAGGCTGAAGCTTTATGCTTGTGATTCTTCGCCTAATATGTATCTGGGCTGACATTATTTGGTAGGTTCGCATTGGGCCCGCCCTATCATCGGGTGTTGATTATATTCGTGTGTTATCTATGGCTTATTGCTGCCTGTTTGCTCGCCCCATATAGATAAAGGTTACATCCCTCAAGAACCTATAGACCGATCTGGTTATCTTTCCGCTGTTGGATTGTGTTCTGTGTTGAATACCTCAATAGGTATGTTGATGCTTTTAATATTTATGGTGTGGGGTCTTTATCTAATAGAATATTCACCCTTCAGTAGACTAATCCCACGTGGTATTTCTATATATTGCGATTATTTTGATGAATATTTCATGCTTGGTGGTTGGCTTTTATTTCTTCTGAGGTCCTTAGTACCACTGTCACCTAATCTTTTGATGATATACCTTTCTCTTTGAATTGTTTGTTTCCTTATTAGTCTGTCTGTTAGTTTATCTCTTTTTTATTTATGTTATGCACATTTCCTTGATCTTGTCTTTCTGACCATTGCTGTCATACTTTTATCCATGTATCCTTTGATATTATATTTGCTTAAGCTTCTCGTGCATGCAGTGATGATGATGTTAAGTTTGCCTTATAGCATTGGAAACTATATATCTATATTATTATAGGTTGATTGAGTGTCCCACGCAATTCATGGTTTACGACTTGCCCTGAGGAAGGTGTGGCCCGGGAGTAGGGTCTTCACCGAAACGCGCGTCGGCTTTGGTCTTTCTAAACCCTGAAGAGATTTTCTATCCTCTATTTGGACCAGTGTATCAGAACATTCATTTACTTTGCTGGCTTCCTTTTAACTTGGGATGATTTGTTATATATGTTAGTTGAATGAAAGGAGCCCATGTGATATGTATGAGTGTGCTTGTATGAATGAAGATTGTGTGTGGGGTACGTTATTCATTGTAATTCTTTCACTGTTTTTTAGTTATATGTATATATCTTTTTGTGTGTAATATAAAATCAAATTTTATGATACCTTTTGATATTCTGATAATAAAAAGATAAAATTATTCATTGTATTTATTGTGGTTTTCTCAATGCATGCACGGGATTGCTTTTATCTAATCTATAAGGACTCCTCTGTGGGCCTCTATAATCCTTGAATGGGTGGGTAGCTCCTTCTTTTTGTACTGTTTACTTGATCCCCTATTTTACCCACCCCTATCTCCCGCAGGGGTCCCTCCTTTTCTTACCAATATCGTGGTGTCCTGTCCACGCTGGACGTGCGCCGGTAAACCTCCCGCGCGTCGAGCCGCAAATGCCCTGATCCCTTTAGCGATGCCCGAGAGATTCAGTGGGGATAATAGCAAGTACGGGGTGTTTATGAATCAGTGTCACCTCCAGTTTTTATGTAGAGCGTCCTCATTTCCGGACGACGCGGCAAAGATAGCTTTTATTAGTTCATATCTCAGTGGGAATGCTGCTCTTTGGGCGGTGCCTCTTGTACAGAATGACGACCCCATTTTATACGACCTCCCACAATTCAAAGAAAGAATGAGAAGCCTCTTTGCCCGTCACTCCTATATGCAGGCTAGCGATAATGAACTGTTGAGCCTCAAACAAGGTTCAAAGGATCTGTTAACGTACATTACCACCTTCAATAGGTTAGTGACTGAAACACAATGGCCTGAAGAGAAGAGGACTTCTTTATTCTACAGAGGTTTAAAAGACGAACTGAAGGACATATTGTCACAAATAGTGGACCCGCCTGAAGATTGTCCTTCGTTCATAGACCTAGTCGTCAAGTTAGACCATAGATTAACGGAAAGAAAAGGGGAAAGTCCAAGGGGGAGTACACCCGTCTTTTTCTTGCCAAAAGCGAGAAGAAAGAAGTAAAGGATACTAGTGAGCCCATGCTGATAGGGGTGGTTAGAGGACCGCTATCTGTTGAAGAACGTGAAAAACGAAGGAAGTTAAATCTCTGTCTTTACTGTGGCAAGGGTGGCCATTTCGCTAGGGAGTGTCCTGTCAAACCCAGACCCCCCCTGAAAACCATAGCGAGCAGAATTGGTGCCGCAATGTATTCGGAAAACTGAAGGACTTGGAGAGTACAGAGGTCGCTCTTCCAAGTCCTTCTACCATTCAGATCTCACACTTCTTGGCTAATACAATGGCTTTAGTGCCTAAACACTTCACCATTTCAGTGGTAGTTATATTACCGTCCCAACATAGAAAAACTATGCCCATATTATTAGATTCTGGAGCAACAGGAAACTTTCTAGATATCTCATTGGCCAAGGCGCTCGGGATAGAATTCATTCCAAAAGCTCAACCTGAAAAGGTAAGAGCTGTTGATGGAACTGAATTGTCCTCTGGATTAATCACCTACCAAACCCCTGAACTTGTCATGATGTGTGATAACGGGCATGCAGAATCTATTTCATTTGACCTCATTGACACCCCCAATTTTGGTGCCATTCTTGGAGTCCCGTGGCTACAGCTACATAATCCGCTCATTGATTGGGTCTCTAGGAAAGTCACGCTACGCTCTTCGTACTGTCTGATGCATTGTTACCATGAGACCGCCCTATGGCAAACTCCTCTAAGTTGTGCCGTGTCCTTTTCGGACTCTGCTGCTCTGCCCCCCGAGTATATTGAGTTTGCAGGAGTATTTGATGAAATAAAAGCCGTGGCCCTACCCCCTCACAGGTCATACGACTGCAGGATTGATTTAACGCCGTGTGCGGTGCTTCCTGTCAGTAGAGTATATGCTCTTACTGAACCTGAGACGAAGTATCTCCATGAGTACCTTCAGGACATGCTAAAAAAAGGGTTCATACGCCATTCGACTTCCCCAGTCTCCTCCCCTATCTTTTTTATTCCCAAACGTGAAGGTGGTTTAAGGGCATGCTTGGACTATCGGGCCTTGAACAAGGTGACAATCAAGAACAAATACCCTCTTCCGCTCATCTCCAATCTCTTGGATCAGGTGCGTAAGGCCAAGATCTTTACTAAGCTTGACCTGAGGGGGGCCTATCATTTGATCCGAGTCAGAGAAGGAGATGAGTGGAAGACGGCTTTCCGCACTAAGTTCGGATTGTATGAGTATTGCGTCATGCCCTTTGGCCTATGTAATGCCCCAGCGGCATTCCAATTCTTCGTGAATGAAATCTTAAGTGAATATTTGGACATTTTTGTTATCGTCTATATTGACGATATTTTAATCTACTCTCATGGTCCATCCTCGTTTCTTCGCTCCCTGGGGATACTGCTCTATCCTTCTGAGTCTATTAACAGAGGGTGGCTGTATCTCAGGGGAGAGGAAAGACTCTCTCTTCGCTCCTGTGGATATTGGTATTTCTGCTCTGAGACCCTAGACCGCGACAGCACTGGAAGAGACATTGCACACCAACAAGGTTGGCCTCTTGATCTATCCTCGATCATTCAAGAATCTCTTATTTACAGCCCAGAGGCTAGCAGGAGGCAACAAAGTGCAAATAAAAAAAGAAAACAGGTCTTTTAGACCTATATTTACTATCCTATTCCGCCACTGCTTACATAAACCCTGAGACCATGGGTAGCAAGGGCAGTGCCAGTTGTAGAAGATTCTAGTCCTGAACACCCCTGATCATGAATACTCAAAGTATGGCCTGGGGGCAGCATGCGGTCCCCCTGACCTTAACATGCGGCCCCCTGGTCAACAGGAGCACTGGGCTGCTGTTTACTCAACTCAGCACTAACAATAAAAAGATATTAGGCAGGCAAGCATTTATTTAAAGGTTCATTGGTGTTAAAGAAAGGAAGTAACTTTGTAGTCCTACGCTTAACTTTAGAAGCACCTTCATCTTAAAAAAGATATTTTGCAGACAAATTGTAAAATTACGACTGTCTTCAAAATTCAAAAAGAGTATTTAATTAACATTCAGAAGTTTTTCACCTTTGTACAATTAATTATAAAAGTGAATTGAAAAGTATTAATTTAAAAGTGATAGCTTTCAAACATGAATTTAGGAACATTAATTCTTCCGCCAATGCCAATAGTGAACTAAAGAGCCAATACAGTTGTTATGTGCGATTTGTGGGTGGCCTGGGTTTCTGTTAAACATAAAAAACATAATAGTTAATTAAATCAAATACAGGAGCAGGATATATACAGTGCACACCCTGAAAGGGGGTTCCAAAAATCATAAAATTGTTACTAGACCTGCAGGTCTAGTGCCTTAAATAATCTACTTGACTTAGTTGGAATGCTCTTGACCCATAAACTGGTTTTAAATGATGTGATCGTGGGCAAATATTTTAATTCACTCAGCCACCATTTTCTTCATTATCACATAAGAGAGCACCTTCAAATACGTGAGTTCAGCATGTCTGCTGCACAAAAAACTCGTTTGATTTCAATAGACCAAACTTTTGCTCTATATATAATACAATATAGCCACATATAGAATACACATGACCCCCTACTTACCTCTTAGTTCGTAACAGCATTGTCATCAGGGCGGGACAGGAATGGTCCTCAAATCCATGTTTAAAAACGATCACATTTAATAAATGCATAACGAAAGCATGAAGTGGTAGCACACTTGAAATCAGCAGATTTTACATTGAAGTGGCCACATAATATGCTACTGATGTGGTTTTATTGAGAAAATTATAAAGTGTACAAACAATGTTTGGAAATCAAATTTCTGCCTCACTTGCACATCACCAAGTAAAGTGTTCTGAATTGTTTTGCTCCTATCTAAATCTTTGTTTGCATCACACTTCTTATTTACAAAAACAAAATGTGCTTTCGGAATTCTTGATATATTTTAAAATATTTGAACTAACCACTTACAGGCTTACTTTAAATGTTATGTGTTAGAAAGAAAACTGACATCTTCAGACAGCTCACTTGACAAAAACTTCTGACTGTAGTAAGAGAAAGAAAAATAACTCCATTTCCAAGCAGCAATTAGTAAAAAGACAAACTGACATTTGACCTATTTCCTTCAACAGACTGCAAATGTGTCATGATAAAAACAAGAATTAATGTCATCTTTATTGCTCATTCACTTTCTGAATGAACAGAACACCTGCTCCTTTCCAGCTTAAGTTCATTCGCCAGAACGGACTAGTAGGTTCTAAAAATAGCTCGACCTGATAAAATCGGACGCGCAATTGCGAGTGGGAGAGTAGATTTTTCGAGGCCTGGGAAATCATGTATTTTCAAGGTCCTCTTACATGTGATAATGAAGAAAAAGGAGGGAACATGAAGTTGAACAACTACTTAGAGTCACACAATATGGAAAAGTGTGGAAGCTGGGATTAATCCCAGGTTTTCTGGTTTCACATTGTTCAATTCAGCCACTAGATGTATAGCCTTCGCTTCACCAACAGTTACCTTACCACCAATCCCCCTAACCAGTTCGCCCGACCAACACCCCTCTGGCATCAATACGGCCCTCTGGCACATCACTGGCCAATCGTTTTGTCCCCTGAGGAAATTTTTGCGAGTACCCATGCCCCTGACTGAGATCAATGTTTGCTGTGGTTGCACCATTGATGTAGCTCAGATTTCATCTGGATTCAGGCATTGCTTTATTTTTGTGTTTCAGACAGACTGCATTTTAAAATCGCACTTTTGGTGCATGCAAAGTGAATACATGAAAGAGGCCTGCAAATGAAATCATATAAAACCATGCTTAATTAATTAATCATGGATGTTTAATGTGTTTAGTTTAGATTTAACCTCACTATAGAATGTACATTTAAATTTGAGAATGTTTTTTTTTGAACTTTTAAAGTAGCACATAATTGTGCTGAATTAACATGTGTTTTTGCAGTGTAGAAAAACTTGTGATTTCAGTTTCCTCTTTAGCTTTGAAGATAAGAATGGAATGTGTGTTCTCTCCTCCCACCTCCTTTTCCCTGTAATCTACACTCCCTATTCCCGTCTCAAGAGACTTCGGCTTTGTTGTATATTTAGACAATGCATATTCAGTTCATAATACATCTTTCTCATAATGTGTATTAATTAATCAACCATGCACCAACACTACACGTGGGGCAAACGCATTTTGCATGAAAAGCTATCTAAAACATTAGAGCATGTTGCTATGAGTATGTATTAACTGTTTGCGCTTTGAAAATTTGCACTGGTGTATGTTTATGCTATGTTGTACATTGAACATTTTTGCATGTTGTGCACAAATGATAGAAAAGCTGCTTTAAACTAATAGCTTTTGCTAGGTAATAACTAATACAGGGTACTAGTATGGGGGAGGTAAACATAATGGGTTTCATTTAATAAATTAATATTCTTTTGTGTTTGTTTTTGTTTTGGGCCCACTATAAAATGGCTGCCTAGGAATCCAGCATGGCTGAGAATTGTTAGCAGTGTGCTGAATGAGAGACGCATGCGCAGAAGATTGTGCCAGCTGCATGAACTGCTAAGTGCCTCAAGTGAAGACACATGGGTCAAGGCCACAATGAACTGTACATTCCTGTCATCGTGCCAATGTACTAGTGTTTGTGGGAGAGTGTCATCCCTGCGTGCGATGTGAAAGCGAGAAGGAAATGGACTGATACACTTTTCCGCTTAAATGTTGCAATATTTGTATAATTATTGATGGTGAAACATATGACTGTATTAAGCCTTAACGCTTCCTTTGTTAAAACTGGTATGAGTTGGATTTGCAATGAGAACAGGATGATGAGACCCTCATGTCACCTATGTTAACCAATCACAGTGCGAGTTCCTACTGAAACTGCAACATTATTAGTGTAGTCAGCCAAGAATTAGAGTATAAAAAATGACCCCATAGGGGGCGTGTCAGTCTTAGAGGAGAGATGAGGAGGGAGCAGATCTGACCAGACATCATATGGGTTAGGCACGTGAACGTCGCAGGTGCAGCCTGGGAGGAGATTGCGTCCGAGGAGAGACAGAGGGAGGTGGGGGTCTTGCTCATATTTTTTTCAGAGAGTCCTTGCACGTCATATTTTTGGCAAGGCAGATCACATTCCTCTGTGGTCTTGTGAAGGAGGGGCATTTTCAAGGAGCAGCCTCTCTGTCAGACAATGGAGAGGGAGAGAGACAGATGAACAGACCAGCGAAGAGAGAGCAGCTGAGAGATCAGGACAGGTTTTTGTCTTATGCATTTATTTCTCTTTATGGGAGATTTTTGCTAATTATTAATTATTGATTAGCCTTGCAAAACTCACTCTTGAATTATATTTTTCCTGAAACTTTTTAAAGAGTTCTGACTGACATAGAATTAGGGGGTTTCCCTCCTTTATGGAGTGCTTTGTATGCAACCTATAATATGTTCTGTATTAAT
Source organism: Calotriton arnoldi (assembly GCA_963921515.1). Lineage (NCBI taxonomy): Eukaryota > Metazoa > Chordata > Amphibia > Caudata > Salamandridae > Calotriton > Calotriton arnoldi. The sequence goes on from CAWUFW010006983.1 coordinate 621,793, forward strand.
TCTATTTTTTCTATTTTCCAATTCTGTAGCCTGATTGATATTTGACTAATGAATAAAGGGTCAGAGAAACTTAAATTTTGACTAGAAAATAAAACCCTTTAAAAATACTCACAACTCTCTTTATTGGCTTAAATTTAATTGTATTTTTGATTTTTCATGTTTATGTAAAGTCTCCTGAAGGTGATAACACGGTGGCAAAGGTCCATCACCTTTTAAAGCGGTAAACTAGAGGTAAATGATGTTTTGCATTGAGAAATTACTGTGAAATTACCGCTGGATCAGGTGCACCCTGGATATACTCACCTTGTGCTCAGTTTCTGGTATTTTTGGGCTATTAGTGCCATAGTCTTCCCAAATGCGGGTTGCATTCCAGACTATCACAGTGACCAAGGAACTCAAAACCATGAAAATATAATGGGAGTTGAACTAAGGGCGTTTTCATGTAGTACCAATGAGTATATATTTACCATTTTATGTGTAATGGAGCATGGACAGGAAAGATTTATTGTGTGCTGGGAAATGCATTATGAGCAACACAATACCGGAACCAATATTTTTATACTGCACCATTTGCTGCTTATTTTCCAAAACATTTTGTGGGGAATGCCTATCAATCAATCAATCAATCACGGCATTTATAAAGCGCGCTACTCACCCGGGAGGGTCTCAAGGCGCTGGGGGAGGGGGCCTAAATATCTTGTAAAAGATGTTTTGGGCGGTGGAAAGCAATGCAACTGTCTCAGTGTGTTAGGAATGCACCATTTATCGTGCTGACACAAAACTCTGAAATGTTAAATCCTAAATGGTCTGTTGATCCAATTTGTAATAAAATGTAGCATGTGCCATCCCTTCTGTTAAAACTCCTACAGAAAAACCCTTAGTGTAAAGTTTGTTGAGCTTTAAAATGCATTTTTTGACCCCATATTACATAGGAAACGATACCCCTTATTAGAGTGTATAATCCCCCCCACCCCCGGGGGGGGAAAGCTGAGGTCTATTTGCGCCCTTGCCGGTAAGTAATTTAAATATGACTACTATTACAAAAGCTTTGAAAGTGAATGTATACCTAGTAATCTTTGTATATCCACGACTCACTAATGGTGAGCTGCCATTCCGAATAATAAGCACTGCTAAGAATCCCCATCTTATAAATACCAACACCGTATGATGCACGAGTGACGTATATAGACAAGCTACATATATGCAGGGCTTTAAATGGGCCGATTTCCTCCGGGTTTCCGGGCCTCTGACCTGGTAGTAAATTAAAGACGAACATTGAAACTGGTCCCTATATTCACTACCTTAATTTTACTGGCAAATAACACATCGATTTATGAACAAGTAATTTTAAAAAACATTATGGTAATACCGGTACTTAACCGTGTACCAAAATACTAGTTATGTGTTTAAGCCATGCCCTTAATTACATAGGCAACGCCTCTTTCAGAGACTCCTCCGCTTTTTGCATCCCACACTTAGAACCCCTGCAGATATACAAACAAAGTCCAAGGAAAAGTACTAGACTTAAAACAAAATTCGGAATCACGGTCCGTTAACTTAAAAGAGGCATGGATCTTGGGAGTTCGTTGGCATGTATAGTCTCAAAACGCCATGAACATCTTGGAAAATTAAGAAAACTGCAATGAGAGTTTCGGCTGATCGTTCCAGCGGTGTGCACTCACCTTCATTCTAAGAGCGCAGGCATACTGGTGAGCTCTACGGGGGCTGCCATGACAGTCATCATGACATACACGGCCGTCGTCACTGCCGCCACTGGTCACGTGGCTACAAACTGAAAAGAAAGCCACAAGCAGTACTGCCTCCGGCGAAGCATACTTCTCTGTCGTATCGGCCATCTCGTAGTGGACACATTTCAGGTATACATCATAAGTTGCCGAAATTCTATAAATATAATTATTTCTCAGGACTCTTAAGATACTCTATTTTGGAATATAATCGATTATAACATAATTGTTACCAATATGGCAAATTATGTTATATAGTGTATGTAAGAAGGTTTCTGTTTAACACGCAGGTAATCAACAGTTTTTCCTCCTTGTATTGCAGAATAATGTGGTCTGGAACGACAGAGCTGCCGACTTTCGCCCTTCAGGCACATATACATTGATCAGCTGTCTGATCTTGGATACGTTTCGATTCTCGGTAGCGGAAAGGGCTGAACCCAAAAGAACAGCAGAGAAGAGGCGGTCCTAGCTGAAGGCCACCCCTTCTTCCTATGCAAAGACTTGTTTGCGGAGTAGTCTAGTGCGGGGCTCAAGGACTCTTTGAAGCTGTGTCCTCTGTTTGTGTCTATTCTAAACGCACCTTGCTTCCAGGTTATGACTTCAAAGTAATAGTTTGGAAGCCGAACAAGAAAAGAAGGAAATCTCTTTTATCAGAACCGCTATAATATTGATAGTTATGTTTAGAAAAATAATGTCTCTTTTTCTAGAAAAAAGTAAGGGAATTAAAATAATTGAGCATATTGTTACTCAAAATTGTAAGATATCGATTTCACAGGACAGCTAAGCAAATACTCATGGCGATAAAACGTATGATTTTTTCTGAAGGTATATTGTAATGATCACTGTTGTCCTCTAATAAATGTTATATTCCAAAATGGCCACTACGATATTTTTCTGTAACGAGGCTAAGGCAACGCATTTGGCACACAGCACCTCTGAGACCCGTACTATTTCTAGCAGTTTTAGACCCGCTTCTGGGGTCTTGTCCTACTTCTATATTTAGTGTGCTCACCATTTCTTCCGGGTCTGGGCGGATTTTTGAGTGTTTACTAACAGGAAGAATATACATCTGCTCTATACCTTCTAAACCCATCTTCCCTCAAGAGTACTGCACCTTTGCTGGAAATTTAGGGAGTTGAAGCGTGCGTCCCACTGCTGCTGGGCACCTTGTGCAATTGGGTTCCGAGCGTACAGCAACTCCGTCCTGCTAAGATTTAGCTTAAAAACGGTGCTTTTGCAGATGGTATCAGTCCTACCGTTTCCGCTTCTAGTATGGGTTTTGGCAGGCTGGTCTCGGCTCCTCTCACCCACAGCCCTGTTCAATTTGAAACGTAGCTGGGCATGTGAGCTCTACCGTTTACCACACATGCACTCTCCTTGGCTTCTCTCATTCAGCGCACTGGTAACTCTTTGAAGTCACCGCTCTTCCCCATACTCCCCAAATGCAAACCGACCTCAGCTGCTCATTCAACCGAAAACACCATATGGAGTGGCAGCCCAAGACCTGGTTCTCTCAGATCGCATCTCTAAAGACTGTAATCCTGTGATTCCACGCTCTATCGCGCATGACTACCTTGATGGACCGAGGTTGGAGTTAACCATAAGCAAAATACCTCGGTCCTCACTAGCCCAAAGCTGAGCTAATTGGTTGCACTGCCTTCATGCACCGGGGACTTGAAAGAGACAGAATTTTTAACTGTATGCCTTAAACTCCCCGGATGGCGGACGGCAACGTTTCTCTACCACAGTGCCACATTCAGTTGAGGGGACCACCATGGTCTTTCGCTCTGATCCTCCATAGCACACGCCTGAGGGCACAGTGTAAGTTGTTTCCAACAAATGCTGATTTTATATTGTACATGTATGTTTAAGCATTTCTACCCATTAACCTGAGGGCATTTTAATGTTAACTGCTAACACTATTTTGGGATTGAAGCCATGTGTGCAGTATCCAAAGGCAGTATCCAATGCCTACTGCACATTATAGGCACTGCCACCTACTGCCCACAAAAACGTGTAACCCTTAGTTACTTCTGTCCACAAACATATAAGCTCTGTTATAAAGGAACTCCTAAGAACTAGTGTCTAATAATTAGAAGGTGTTACAAACACATTCATAAAAGCAATAGGAGCATATGAATCATGCTCATTACTTATTTTTAGGTTTGGCTTATCGATGGCCTTAGTTATCTGAAATACCTAATTTCATAATTACTTCAAACTGGTACAATAAGAAGTACAGAGAGAGGGTTTAATGGATAGTTACATTGTCCCGTTTGTATTCTGATTAGCTTTTGGTCATTAAGCTTCAAGTAGTCATTTTGTTAGATTGCAGATGTAACATGATCTGTACATTGTAAGTGAGAGCCAGTGTGTATTCTTTGTACTTATTTTGCTGCATAAGTTTTTAATTGCTGATTTATAGCTGTTTTGGTTGGGAGATTCATGTTGTTTGGATACTGTGGCCTGTCCTAAAGAAACAGTAGTATTCATAGCCAGCGTTGCACTTTCATTTGTTTTACTTTACTGTCATGGGAAGAGGATGTTGGATTTACAGCTTATTTTGTTCACAGATTAAACACCAGTTGTCAGAAGTGTCTACAATGCAATATTTTGCTAAATATTCCTTTTAAGTCCACCTCCAGCAATGTCAATTTTATCTTTTACCTTTTTTTGTAGCATTCTTATTTGAGGGTATAGCTTTATTCTGTTAGTGCAGAAAATGGGCCCTACTCTCAGCTACAATATTGTTTTAGCCCGAGAGACATTATGGGACTTGCTTTATACTCGCAAAGACACCCAACTGTTACCAGACACTCCCCTGCACAAAAAAGTCCATTGAGCTTTTGCAATGTTTGCTTGTTTCTTTCATGTTTCATCTTGAAATCATGACTGAGTTAATTGTCTACATTCCTGCATAGGATTTTCTCTTAAGATATCAGCATGGCATCTAAGTCTGTATTGCCTAATTGTTGTACATAGCTTTGCTTACATCACTGTAAGTTTTTTTAAGTGATTTTTCACTGCTGTTAGGGTGCGTAAGAAACGCAGCCATCCTTGACGTGTGTGTATATATGAGTATGAAAAGGTGTAAAGGCATATGTCAACAGGAGGCGAGAAAGAGGAGGGTTGTGAAAGAAAGAATGTAGGGTGTAAGGGAGATTAAGTTGTTAGGCAAGTGCAAGAGAATTTGTGAGAAGAAAACAAGTTGGTGACGGAAAACCTGATTTGAGGTGCAAGCGTGTAACGATACCCTTCTAGGGAGAGAGGGCTTTCAGTGTGTGTGAGAGAATGCATGTAAGAGAACCTGTTGATTGGAATAGTGTGTGGGACAGAATGTAGTCTCCTAAACGAGTGTGAGAACAATGTAAATTAAACAAGTACTCTGACTTTTAGAGCCCGGCTAATCACCCTTGAGTGTTTCCAGGCGCTGCCCAAAGGCATGGTGATATTAAGCGATTATCCCAGAATCACCGGATGTTGATCCAATGCCTAATCGAACCTGGATCACCAGCTCCAAAGTCAGCAGCTCTGACCGTTACGCCACATACCCACCCCTCTGAGACTAGATGTGTGAAAGGAAGTTGTGAGAGTGTGAACTGATGGACAAAAAGAAAATTGTGTGCATGTGTATATGTGAATTAAGCTAGCAAAAAGTTAGATGGATTAAGAGAGGGAGAGCAGAGAGAGCAGGATTGCAGAGGATGGAGAGAGATAGGACATGCAACTAAAAAGCATGAGATAGGAAGATGAGAGAGAAGGCCATTAGATGGAGAAAGGAAAATCAGAAGGATGAGCAAGAGGAAGGTGTGCCAAACCTGCTTTTAAGAAGTACAAGCAGCCAATGTGGCACTATTGGTAAAAGTGATTGGTGCAGACTGTGCCATCACTAAGGTAGCAAAAATCCTTGCACTTGCTGTAGTGCTGGAGAGGAAGATGGAAGTAGCAGATTCGATAAGTTACATATGAGGCAGGGGAGAGAGAGCTCGAGAAAGGGTATAGGGTAATTAGATGGGCGAGAGTAGGTGTAAGAGTATGGCGTGGAGAGGAACATGTGAAAAATAAATGTGGCAGTGGGGAGGGTAAGGATGTGGATGAAAAGAGAATTGATGGTGAACCAACAAGTAAATGAGAAGAGATTGAGAAACTAAAGTTGAGATGGTGACTAAAAGAGAAAGAGGGACAGACAGCAAGGAATAGTTGGGGGGGGGGAGGGGGGATTATCTGTATTAGGAGAGAGGGAATATAAAAGACAGGAGGGATGATGAAGGGGGAGAACTTGAAGGCTGGTAGAGGCTTATTTTATGTTTTTACCTTGTGAAACATTTTGTCTTTTAATAGCACTGCTGGGAGGTGGTCTCTGCCTCATCCCCTTTCACACCACAAAGGTATCTGTATGGGTGTAGGAAGGACCCCAGCATATTGTTCAAGGACATATGTGTATTTGAATGGCAGCAGAAGGATCTGCATGAAGTGACAGCAGCAACACTGCATGATATGTCACCTACAGAATGTAGAGTGACTTTAAGAATATGACCGACCTCACTGACAGCATCACAAGTGAAAGCAATGTGTGAAATAGATTGACAAAAAGTGTGCTGAAAGTCAGTGACACCTGTCAGAGGGTGGTTTCAGCACTTACATATTCACTCACTGTTGGTACTTGGCTATTGCGAGCTACTGAATGTTTGATACTCCTGCTAATTGCGTTTTTGCACAGCCATTGCTCCATTGCTTTTTATGAAATTTTATGAATGCGTTTTTGCACAGCCATTGTTTCATTGTTTTTATGAAACTTTATGAAATTGTTTTAACGGTTAGTCGATTTTTCGCCGACCCGCGGTGCCGCCTGTCAGAGCGAGCACGCCATTTTAAGGGTCAGCGTTCTAGTTGCCTCCACCTCCAACGCCATAAATATCACGCTGGCTCGACCGCGCAGCGGGCGCGCCAAAGGCAAGCCCGTCTGCGCCCGTTGACGCCTGGAGCACCCCCAGCGCCAGAACCCCTGGTCAATTTACTGTTCACAGATATAACCAGCAGCAACTCCTCGGTATTAGGAAAGGTGAGTGCCAGGTTTCCAACTGCTGGAAGGGGGGGCAAAAAACCTGAAATATACGAATGCCTAGGCTGTGGCTTTTGCTTTACTCCACTAACCTGTGCCGTGGGCAGGGACCTAAATACACCACACACGTGGAATAAGGCCATTTCAAACTGTAAGAAAGTCCAGGACCTTAGGCAATCTCCCCAATACAAAGCAGGTACTAACCGCGGTCAGACAAGTAAAGTGGAGACACGTGCAAAAACACACCCTGTCCTGTATGTTACTCAATACGCGATCACTTGTAAAACATAAATTTCAATTCGAATGCCTCCTACAGTTAGACAAGCCTGATATTGTCTTTCTGACAGAGACTTGGACAGATGGAAGCTCAGACCCTGATTGGAATGTGGCCCTCCCCCCGGGCTATGCAGTGGCAAGACAGGACGGAGGATAGAGGGGGGGGGCATAGCCCTGATTTATCGAGACCACCTAAAACTGCTCCCGGCAGAGGCGTTACAGTTTTCATTTAAACTATACGATTGTTCCACGTTTCAAGGTCTTCTTGTATACCGGCCCCCTGGGCCTAGAACTGCTTTCTCGGAAGCCCTCCTGAATTTTTTAGAATTATGTCTGGACTCGGACTCAGTCACTATTATGGGGGATTTTAACTATCATCTTGAACTAGGGAGTAACCAAGACACAGCGAGACTTGTGGATAATCTTGCAGCATACGGTTTATCCCAATTAGTGTCTGAACCCACGCACTCGGCGGGCCATACATTAGATGGGATCTTTACAAATGAGCCTGAATTAACTATGACTAAGACCCTACCGCTACCCTGGACTGATCACAGGGCCATATACTTTGAGGTAACGAAAATAATGCCTAGCCGACAGATTCCCACCCTTGCTAATAAGGAGAAGGTCAGGAAATGGAACAAGATACAAGGGGGTGACTTGGAACAGGCTTTGAACCCTGGTCCGTCTTTTTTGGCCGGTGACAACGATACAGCAGCTGACCAGTTTGATAACTGGATCAGGACAGCTGTAAATGGCATCGCCCCCGAAATAAATAAAACAGTTAAAAGAATTGCAGCAACTGCACCCTGGTATAGTCCTGACCTAAAAGTCATAAAAATGAACTGTAGAAGAAGTGAACGGCTTTGGAGGACTGATTACAGCTCCAAGCATAAGTCAGCCTATAATGCGAACCTAGCAAAATATAAGCACGCAATAATCGAGCCAAGCGGGCATATTTTACTGCTAAAATTTGGGATGCCGCACATTCCTCCAAGGAACTTTTTAAAACTGTCTCCACATTAGCCAAACCACAGCATACTGCTCAGTTCAGACCAGATCAAGCTTTCTGCAATGAAATGGCTAACTTTTTTCAGAGTAAAGTGCAACTGATCTACAATGATCTTTTAAACCTGGCCTCTGTTACGTCGGGTAGCAACACTTCAACCACAGAAGCCTGGGCACCACACTGTAGGCGCTCGCGTTTCAGGGCTCTCACTCTGGAGGAGGTCCATAACCTCATGCTATCAACAAAATCAGGTTCCCCGTATGATCCCTGTCCTCCAGCCATATTTAAACTAGCATCTAAGACCATTAGTACACATCTCACCCCTCTTTTGAACCAAGTCTTAGAAACTGGTAAATACCCCAATGCTTGGAAAAAGGCCTGTATTAGGCCAATTCTCAAAAAACCAGCCCTTGATCCTCTAGAGTCCAAAAACTACCGGCCTATTTCCAGGCTGCCAATGACAGCAAAAGTACTGGAAAAAGCCATAAACAAGGAGCTGATACAATATCTGGAAGAGAATACCTTACTGGACCCGACACAGCATGGTTTTAGGCCTTGTCATTCGACGGAGACAGCCCTAATACTAGCCACTGAGGGGATTCGGAAGATAGTTGATGGGGGGAAGGAGGGGGGCAGAGCGGTCCTCATCCTCTTAGATCTCTCGCCTGCATTCGATACCGTGAATCACACAGTGCTGGTACAGCGGCTGAGGGATGTGGGAATAGAGGATACCGCTCTGACCCTCCTCTCTTCCTTCCTAGAAAACAGGGAACAGAACATTCACTGGGAGAATTTACAGTCTGAGACTTTTCAGCTCCCATGTGGTGTGCCGCAGGGATCTGCCTTGTCACCAACCCTTTTTAATATATATGTGTCCCCGTTGGCCAATCTTGTCAGCAAACACGGTTTCTCCTTGATCGTGTATGCCGGCGATTCACAGCTTACGATATCGGTATCTAAACAACCAGAACTAGTGGCTAACTGTTTTCATGCATGTCTGAAAGACATCATGATTTGGATGAGCCAAAATTTTCTGAAAATAAACACCGACAAAACCGAGGTCCTGGAGTTTGGGAAGGGACCCTCTCTATGGAACAACAGCTGGTGGCCAACGGAGGCGGGAGTTTGTCCTCGCCCTGTTACCAAGGTTAGGAATCTGGGTGTGATCCTTGATGATCAACTCAACCTGGCGGCCCAGGTTAATCAGCTAACCTCCTCTTGCTTTTTCCTTCTAAAAACATTGAGAAAAATTTTCCCTTTCATTGTATATGAACTCCAAAAGACCGTTGTAGTGGCACTTTTTCTTTCTAAACTAGACTACTGCAACGTGCTCTTTGTGGGAATTGACAAGGCGCAGAGGAGGAAGCTGCAATCCCTGCAAAATGCTGCAGCCAGACTGCTCATGAACATCCCCAAGGGTCGCCCCACCTCGGACGCCATTAGAGCTTTACATTGGCTTCCTGTCCAGCAAAGAGCCGATTTTAAGTCTCTCTGTCTGGTGCACAAAGCCCTCTACGGAGGAATTTCGGGGGAGATACAGAAGTTGTTCTCTAGGTATTCTCCTGCCAGAACCCTTAGATCCTCTATGAAAGGCCTCATCTGTATCCCAAAAATCTGTAAGGGAAGATGGGGGGGTCGTACCCTGTCTTTTTGTGCGGCTAAACTCTGGAATCAGATGCCGTCCACTTTGCGACTTCAACCTAACCTTCGGATATTTAGGAAGGAGCTGAAAACTTGGTTGTTTTCCACGATTTAACGTCTCATTCATGATGCTCTCAGGTCCATGAACCACAGTCAGCGCCAAGACGCCACGGCATTCGAGCGCTTAACAAGTAACAATTCAAATCAAACTCACTAACTCACTCACCCACCCACCCACCTACCTATCCATGTCCCTCAGTGGATTAGATACCTGCTCTAGAGATCGCTGTGCGACCTACATGGCCACTGATGGCTGAACTGCACATGTTTTGTGAGCGATGGAAGCCTGCACTACTGTTTCCAATGCTGTAGCTGGTCTGCAGGCAAGGAAACCTTGCAGTGTGGCTGCTTTCTATGACTGAGGGAGATGCATTTTGCTGCTGCCTTGCTGTAACTTTACTGCAAAGAAACCACGATTGCACTGCAGCAGATAATCTTTCACTGTTTCTGCCTAGTTTTTACCTTTCCCTTCTATGAGGGAAGCGTGCAATTCAACCTTTCATTGGGAGAAGGAATCTTGCGCTGCTTCGGCTCTGTTGAACTCTGTTGACCTCTGGGGTAGGTCGCTATCCTAGGAGAGGCGAGCAACTAAACTCAGCCACTCACCGAGAGCGCGCCGACGGAGCCCGGTTTCCTTAATGAGGGGTTGGGGATAGGTACCTACATTGAGAGTTCCTATCTGCGCACAAGGACGCTTGCACACCTTAAGAATAAGGTATTACAGGTTTACAGGATTTTCTTTTTCCTGAGACCTGTCGTCTTCTTGTTTATTTCACCAGCTTTCCGGTCCTGACGAAGCGCCTATGGACCCCTTATGGACCAATTAAGAGCGCGAAACATGTTGACCTTTTTTTATGTGTGATTGATTCACTCCGGCACCTATTCTGAGAGCAGCGGTTAGTCATACATCCGCCCTCTGTATTTGTTTCTAAGAGGAGCTCCAGGATTCACACCTTTTTTTAAACTTACCACTCGGACCCCCGAATAAACACAGGTTCTAGGTACCGTTTGGTAATTTTAATTTACCCACTCACCTCCCCAGGCCCACACACCCACATGCACAACTGCGGCGTCTCCTTTAAAGATCTCCGCTAAAGAGCCCTCTCGCGGGGCCCGTGCGGGACTGCAGCGCCGCCCCCACGAGGATACACGCCCGATGATGAAGCATGACACTCGCAAGGGTGTGTGAGGGCACTATATCCAAAAGGAGGGATTCCCCCACCACTATTTATAAACCCAACCTTCTTTGAGACTGACCACTTGTTACTATCCCCTCTTACCAACCAAAGATTGGTTGCTACTCTCCTGAGACCTTAGGAACAGTCACCCCCCCCCAGTGCAAAAACTTTGTTCTTTGGGAGCACGGGTACTCGACCGTCTTCCTTTCCAAATTGCTCCCGGTCCCCAATTCTTTTTGTGTGATGACGTAATAGTACCATGCCTTGCTACTTTCACCTATCTTTTACCTATTAATAGTGTTAGAGAAGTTTGTATTACTGCTGGCATGGTGTACCTGTGTTTTGTGTTAGTGAAGCTTGGTGTACCTTTTCAATACAGAGAAGCCACAATAATTGGCATTTTCAATGTCTGTTTTAATGTAAGATGCATAGAAAGAGTACCCACAAAAAAGTGAACAGAGTTTATTTTTGGTTTTGGATGTGAGACAAGCTTAGGTTTCAAAATGGGCAAGAAAGCATCATAACATTTTTAAAGAAAACTGCCAAATGTTTCTTGTCATGTGTGGTGTGACATCTTCGACCAAGCCTGACTTTTCAGCCAACATCACTATTGGGGTTTTTGAGCCCATAATAGCAGTGTTTCAACATAAAAAATTGAATAGTAAAGGGCGATATCACTCTTCTAAAACTTGTGCATTTACTAACCACATTTTCATGCTGTGATGCGCTCAATGCTTGCTGTGTCATAGCTATTTTATTTATATTTATTTTTACTTTCAACCATGCTGCACAGCAACCGCACTGCTGTACACCATGACTTAAAAACCAATTGAAAAAGCCAAATAATAGAGCTATTTGATTTTCTTAATTGTGTTTTTCAGCCTTGTTGTACAGTAGCGTGGCTGCTATGCATCATGGTTGAAAGTAAATTTGTTTTAACAAAAAATCTCAATATGGGGAAAAATGCTGACTCTCAGCGCTGTGAGAAAGTGCCTCATTTGACATGGTTAGCCCCTCACTTTTTGCCTGGAAAATGCTGTGGTTTCAATTGAAAGTGCACAGGGTCCCTGCCAACCAGGTCTCCTGTGCCAGAGCATGTTCCCTAAAACCGTACCCCGATTGGCACTTCAGACCCCCCTGTCAGTCCCTAGTAAATGATACCCTGGTACTTAGAGCATTGGGGCTGAAGAGGGTCTTCTAGGGACCCCTCACCAAGGCCATGCAAACTGCCACTGCAGCCTGCAGGCCTTGGCGCAGAGAAAAACGACTGCCTGTGTGCCATGCCAAGCAGCTCTGCCTAAGGTATAGGTAAATCACCCCTCTAGCAGGCCTTACAAGCCCTAAGGCAGGGTGCACTATATCTCGGGTGTGGGCATATCTACATGAGCAGATATGCCCCTACAATATTTAAGTCTATCCTAATATATTTAAGTGCCAGTTAAACCATAAAGAGTACTTAGGTGGGAAACTCGACAACACGAGTACCCCAGCACCATGATGGATTCACTGAACCCAGGACTGTTTGGTACCAAACAACTCCTCTCAATAAACCCACACTGATGCCAGTGTTGGATTTATTGAAACGTACCCGGAGGGCACCAGGTGCCCCCTTAAAACCTACCAACCCTAGTATGGTCTCTGACTGGCTTTCGGCAGCCTGCCACCACCAGAAATGTTCCTGAACACCGGGTCGAAAGCCCCTGATCTCTGAGACCAGAAACAAAGCACATCCTGGATGGTGGTGTCACACCTCCTCCTCCTGGATGAGCACAGTGGTCGAGAGGGAAGCTTGAAAGGACTTTCCACCTTTGTAATGCAACCCCAGCGTCTGCTGCTAGCAGCAGATGGTAACCTCTGGTTCAAACCCCCACTTTTGGCGAGAGAACCAGCAGTAAAACTAAGTTAGAATAGGAGGTGTGCCTCCCCTTCGCCAACTCCACCCCTCAGGTGCTGGAGGTGCAGTTAACACATTTTGCAGTGCCCACTATCTTGAAGATGGTGGGACGTATCCAATGAGGGCTAGGCCTATGCCCTCCTCCCACAGGAGGGTGGCATAAAAGTGGGTGTAGACACCCCAGGTAAGAGACCCATTAGTCCCCATCTGTTACTCCTCTGTAACGCCCCTAAATCTAGGATTTAGGTGGCACCCCAAACCCTGAAATCAGTTTGCGATGACCTACGAAAAGGAGGACAAAGAAGAACCTTGCAGCAGTGAAGAATGAAGACACCAACTGACTTGGCCCAGCCTGCAGCCTTCAAAGACCCTGCCAAAGAAGAGCGACTCGTTCCGCAGCTCAGCGACCTCCAGAACCCTGGGAGGACTGCCTGCCTTCTAAAAAGACTCCTAATCTCCTGTGGACAGCGGACCTGTCCAGAAGAATCCAACTGCCCTCTCCCCATCTGGCCATTCAGAAGACTTCGTGGCGCCAGGTAGGAGTGAGAGGAATTGACTAGGCCAGAGAGAGGGATGCTTCCGAGAAGGTTCGGGTGCCGGTCAAGAGCATGCGTGACCCCCTGTGCTTCACAGATCTGGGCTGGTGCCAGAAGGCCCTGGTGGACCCCTGTTTGTAACAAATTGTTTCTTTTAGCCCGTTTCTGCTTTGCAATTTGTTGGTGAACTTCGTGAGTGGTGCCAAGACACCCTTTGTTTACTTCTACCTTTTGTTTATGCTTGCTGTCTATTCCCACCTGCTGTCTGGGGTCCCAGACGAGGTATGACCTCAGCCATGAGTTTCCTTGTGTCTGGAGGAAGGGGCTGTTGAACTTCCATCCGGGGTATCTGGGACAGTGGGGGTGAACTGGAGCATGGTGGGAGGCTTGGAATGAGTGTCTAGTGTGTATGCGTATAAAAGTGCCCATACGGACCAGGCTGGTACCTATCGCATTGCATAGCGGTGCAAAGTGAGCGTGAGTGTGTGGGAGGGACCGTCAGTGAACCGCCTTTGTTTCATGACACTGGTCGGCGGTGTTGGTTTATATGTTCTCGTGCCAAAAGCACTTTACCTCTCAGCAGTGGGTTTACCCGTGTGGCCTTGTCCCACGGTGTTGCTAAAAGTGTTGTAATTCTGTGTATATACATATTACTGATATTGTTGTAGCCTAGGGTGCATCCTATAGCTTTGTGAAATTGCATTATTAGGACTGTGAGGGTGGGCCGGTAGCTGACAACGGTGCTGTGTGGGGATTAGAATAGGACTTTTCCAATGTGTGCACATTATCGAGATCTGATCAACACGAACTGGGCCTAGTACTGCTAGTAAGATTGGCAAGTGTGATTTATGCCCCAGATTCCGTGTTATTCAAGTTGCATTGTTTAATGTGTGTGTTGAATATAAACAGCATTTCTCTACGTCGAGTGTGAAAGCTGTCTTTTGTGTTGTGTGGAATATTTATTGTGTGCGTGTGCTGTGCTCTTGCTTTGCACATTGCTTCTGAAGGACGCCTGATTGCTCAGTGCCAAGCTACCCAAGGTTGAACACAGATTGTGCAGTGTGTATAATCGTCTGCCCTTGACGGGAGCGGTGCCTTTTGCCTGTCTGGGGCATCCCTTCGGCCATCCAGACAGTGCCGGTTCCAACATGCGTCCTTAAAAAAGGCAAGTATTATGAAGTCTTGTTTACTAGTTGCAGCAGCACTGTAACAGGTAAAACCTCTACAAGAGCCTCCTTTCCCCAAGAATCCTGGAAGCGATGGGAACAGTTAACCACTAAGTACATCCTTGATGCCACAGTAACCACTCCTCATCGGGTATGTCCTCTTCTCATAATAGCACCACATCTGCTTTTCTACACAGATGACTCCCGTTCCTATTTCTCTATCAGTGTATTATTTATTCTACTGCAACTTCATTTATGTGGCATTCTATATCCCGGACGAGGCATTGGAGCACACCCTCGTACATGTATGTTCTCCATCTTCAAGAAAAGTGTTAAAAAGACGAACACCGGTAAGTTCTCACGTCTTTTATTTGGTAAATAAGCAAAGCCACCAACTCCTGCTGCCAGCCTGTCAGTTCTCCGGTAACGACTCTCAGCGCGAGCCATCACCATGGAGATAGAACAGGCCAGCACAAACAGCAATCTTTGAAAGATTACAACACATCCCCTTTACAGTGGAGACAAAAGAGAGAAAGGAAAGAGAAAAGAAAAAAGAAAGGAAAAGGAGAAGAAAACACCCATTCCAAATACAGCACTAAAAATAGTGACAATTATACTGAACAACTAAAATCATATGCAATGGACCAGAATAAACAAGGAACAAAACAAAGGAAATTCAATACATTTCGTAGTCATCATACCTTTTGGGAAAACGGCGAGATCTAGGAAAATGAGGTGAAGAACCACAATTGGTGGGTAAGTTTGAAGCAGGTGAAATATCAGGGCAAGAAGGAAACATGGACTTGTCACCCTGGAACTTCACTAAACGAGACATGCTCCACTTACCACCATTATGTACAGTAACCACATTCTTATAAACAGCAGTGATAGCAAATGGTCCCATATAGTCTGTGGCACCCTTCTTGTGCCAGCGTGGTCTTTTGATAAGCACCCACTCACCAACCTTCCATGACGTGACCTTGGTTGATTTTTTTAAATCAAACCTTTGTTTGTACTTACTTTGGTAGGACTCAATTCTACCACTCACCTCCTCCCCACACAAAACAGGACCCTCAATAAGAGGTAGCCACCCAGGATTGAGTTTGGACAGCGCAACCCTCCCACGTAACATTTGAAACGGGGACTTCCGCAGAACCACATTGAGGGCAGTGCGATGAGCCCACCATGTGTCTCTTAAGACACTCTTAAGAGGAACTCTCATCTCAATTGCCCTTTGCACACATGCTTTGACCACTCTGTTCATGCGCTCCGCAAGACCGTTGGCCTGCGGAGCATAAAGAGCAGTTCTCTGATGAACAATTCCATAGTCCCTTAAAAACTCATTCATTTCCTGAGAAACGAATTGCAGGCCATTATCTGTGATAAGGAACTTAGGAATCCCCTCACTAGCGAATTCATCTTTGAGAAAATCAATAACCACCCTTGTGCTGATTGAACTTACACATCTGGTGGAGACCCATTTGGACGAATAATCCACCAAAAGAATCACAAATCTGTCTGCAGGATTCAAAAGCTCAAAAGGGCCCATGAGATCCAACCCCAACTTGACCCAAGGTTCCTGTGGAACTTCAACCGGAGACAGTGGAGGGGTGTTGACAATACGGGACTTGTCACAAGAAGCGCACTCATAACACTCACTAACTACCTTTTCAACCTGACTATCCATCTTTGGCCACCAATACCTCTCCCGGAGGCGAGACTTCGTGAGGCTTCTTCCTAAATGTCCTTCATGAGCCAGGTTTATGAGCTTAGGTTTGAGATCCTCAGGTGGAATCACTCTCTCTCCACGCATAAGTTGGCCCTGGCAAAGGGTGAGCTCATTCCTGATGGACCAAAAAGGGAGTAACTCAGAATCTATTCTCTTATTGTCAGGCCATCCCTCAACTACAAAATGTGTCACTGCAGGTAGCAAAGGATCTGCTTTCAAAGAACTTTCCCACTCACTCTCTTGAATGGCAGACTCCTTGACCCAGTTAACATTAACCGTGTCTGAGTCAAGGGCATTTCCAGGACATTCGATAGGTAACCTTGAAAGACAATCTGCCGCTTTGTTAGCAGTACCAGGGAGATATTCCACACGAAAATTGTACTCCTCTAAACCCTCACTCCAACACTTCAGCCTTGGGGTAAGTCTTTCGCTCTCCATGCAGGAAAACACATGAACCAAAGGGCGATGGTCAGATCTAACTAGGAAGGGGATGCCCCACAGGTAAAACTTAAAGTGCTTTACAGCCCACACTATGGCCAGAGCCTCCCTCTCAATACATGAATACTGTTGTTCAGGCTTCCTCAATGCCCTAGAAGCGAACGCAACAACTTTCTCTTCCCCACAATCAACCTGAGAGAGTACAGCCCCAAGACCACACAAGCTGGCATCTGTAGTTAGGAAAGTTTTCTTCTTGGAGTCAAAATGACCAAGAGTTGGCATCTTCCCTATTGCTTGTTTTATGGTACTGAAAGCTGCTGCACAGTCAGCCGACCAATCAAAATGCGCTCCCTTCCTAAGAAGTATTCTGATGGGTTCAACAGTGGAGGCGAAACCTTGGATAAACTTAGAATAAAACTCAGCGAGGCCAAGAAAAGACCTCACTTGCTCCTTGTCAGTTGGCGCAGGGGCATCAACAATGCTTTTGGCCAAGTCCAGCTTTGGTTGGATACCTTCCCCAGATATAACATGTCCCAAATATGTGACAGAAGATACATTAATCTTACATTTCAAACGATTTACTGTTAAACCCTTGTCAGCTAGTCTTTGTAATGTGAGCCTCAAAATTGTGTCATGTTCAGAATCATTCTTCCCATACACTAAAATATCATCCTGAAAAAACATGATGTTGGGGACATCTCTCAGAACCACCTTCATAATGCGCTGAAAACAGGCAGCCGCCGAGGCTAACCCGAACGGCATCCTGATGAAACGGAAAGCCCCCAGTGGTGTCACAAACGACGTCAGATGTTTGGAGTCTGGATGAAGGGGGACTTGGTGGTAAGCCGAGGATAAATCTAACACGCTAAAGACCTTTGCACCACCAAGCATATTGATCGATTCCGAGATATTAGGAAGTGGTTGACGATCCACCCAAATCCACCTATTTAGGCTTCTCAAGTCAACACACATCCTAATACTCCTCCCACCATCCTTGGGGGCTAAAACCACTGGGGCCAACCATTCAGAGGATTCAATTTCCTCTATTACACCTTGAGTGACCAGTCTATTAAGTTCACTCCTTAGGGGTTCCAACATCATGTTAGGGACTTTCCTAACCTTGTGTACCACTGGTACAGCTTTTTGCTTAAGTACGATACGGTGCTCAAAGTCCTTGAGTAAACCCAAATTGTCAGAGAAAACTTGAGGAAATTCCTCAAAATACTTATTAGAAGACATACTATGATCAATCAACATGACTTGTTCTGAAGGACAGCGAGCATTGGGATTAAGAATTATTCCCAAGTCTCTCTGATGTCTCCAACCAAGGAGGTTGTCACCGCGCTTGGCGACATAGATCTTTCCAATGGTGTCCCTTCCTTTAAAATGAATCTTCATGATGGCATAACCTATCACATCAATGTGTGAGCCACCATAACTAACTGGGTTAATGTCTGGTGCAACAAGTTGTAAATCATGAAATGTCTTGTCCCAAAGTTCACTGTCTAACATGGTGAAAGGAGAACCAGAGTCAGCTAGAACCACAAACAACTCGTCTCCAATCACCACTTCGCATTCTGGCATCTTGACGAGGTCAGCATCCTCCACGCCATCACCTCTTACACTTAACATGGTTGTTTTGGAGAAAACATTTGTTTCAATATTCTCATGCGCACCATCCACTGTGCGTACTCTGCCATCAGTTTTGCATAGTCTAGCATAATGGCCTTTGATCCCACACTTGTGACACATGGTATTCCTAGCATAGCACTGAGGGTAGTTGGAAGAGTGATTGTTACTGCCACACCTGTAACACTTCAACTTAGAAAAGTCTGTGGAGGTTTTGGGTTTAAATCCTCGGACAACCTTGGAGACATTGTCAACGAATTCCTTAGATTGAGTGGAAGATGTCTCCTTCTGGGTCAATTCATGAATAGAACTGGGTGTAAGAACTTCGTCAGCGGTTGTGTTGTGGGCCTTCATCTCTTTCACCCAGCCAGAGGTATTTTCCATCCCCTCTACAATGGCTATGGCTTCCATTAGAGACGGATTTTTGGAAAGGAGTTTTTCTTGCACCCTGGGACTGTTTGTGCACTTGACCAGTTGATCTCGTATCAACGAGTCAGTGAGATCACCGAACTCACAGGTGCGTGCCAGTGTTTTTAGAGAAGCTATGTAGTTGCCAACCTTTTCATTATGTTCTTGGACCCTCATGAAAAACTTGTGCCTCTCTAAAACTACATTGATACGCGGTCCAAAATACAACTCTAACATTTTCATGGACATGTCAAATACATCTGAAGGTTCACCATCACCTTCACCAACTGGAATTAAGTCAATGCTTTCATAAATATTGCGCCCCTCTATTCCGAGGTTGTGAAGCAAAATTGCTTGTTTCCTATGAGCAGAAAATTTTTCGCCACCAATTGCAACTAAATAAGAATCGAATAAAAGTTTCCATCTTTTCCATGGCAGGAGAGGTTCGCCTTTATCGCAAAGGAATGGAGGTGGTTGGCTCATAGTAGTGGCAGTCATGGTAGGACGTAAGGTTTAAATGTTAGACTCAAGCAAGGAAAACCAGTTTCAAAAAAATAGTGTAGCAAAATAAAGTCAATAATGGCACGCTAATACGGTGAATGCGGTAAGCAGGTATAGATATGAGATAAGTGTTAGGGCAAAACAGTAAGAACCTCTGGTTAATCTCAAAAAGGTATTCGAGGCGTAATGGCAGTTAAAGCAAGTAAACGCAGGCATAGGCAGCTTTTAGCAGTTAATCATGGAGCTCCAAAACAGTTTAATCAGTACCTGGATGTCAGAGGGAGACGAAAGTTGTGTGAAAGTCTTCAGAGACAAGCTCCGTGACAGGTTGTCAAGGAAACCAAAAAAACAATATGGCGGCACGCACGCACGTAGCGCAACGTAGCGTGACGTGGATGTGACACTGGGGGCACTCGTGCGCATGGGCAAGTACGTCAGCGGTGGCGTCGCGAGGTGCAGTAACTGCCGAAGAAGAGTTGGCAAAGTAGTCAAAATTGCCAAAAACTCAAGTGGAGCGTCGCAGGAAATCCGGGGAAACAGGAGGAAGTTCGCTGGAGGTCGAAGATAGTCACCACTTTGCTGGTCTCACGCTGGCATGCGATGAGGTGCAGTCTGTGTCCGTGGGTTCAGGAGATTGGGGAGAGTTGGTGGCGGGCTTGTCCCCCGCAAGTTCCGCTCGTCGCCAGTGTTAAAAAGACGAACACCGGTAAGTTCTCACGTCTTTTATTTGGTAAATAAGCAAAGCCACCAACTCCTGCTGCCAGCCTGTCAGTTCTCCGGTAACGACTCTCAGCGCGAGCCATCACCATGGAGATAGAACAGGCCAGCACAAACAGCAATCTTTGAAAGATTACAACAAAAAGCATCAAACATTTACTGCCAGGCTCAGGCTGTAAAAGTATTAAAGCTACAGAGGGGTAAGATTTCGAGCAATGTTGTTGGCAAACCCAATTATATTGTCCAAGGCACACATTTTCATGCATCCATAAAACACATTGTTCTGAATATTAAGGAAAGTTGGGCTACCTAAGCTCTGTACGTAGCAGTGATGAGTTAATCATGCTTCGATTTTCAGAGTAGATTTTCTAAAGCCATTCTTTTCAATGTTCAACAGCTATTAAGCATTCAAACCATTTCCATTTGAGTGTGAAGATGTTTCACAGTGATTCATTGTTAGAAATGGGTTTTCTGGTTGGCTAGGATATGCCCCTCAGCCATGCAGAATTCACCTTTCTAGTCAGGAAAAGGGGATTACATGTCTAAAATAACCCCTGCTGACCCCCTTGGTAGCTTGGCATGAGCAGTCAGGCTTATCTCAGAGGCAGTGTGTAAAGCATTTGCACATAACCAGCAGTAATACATTGAAAACACTAAAAAACAAGCATTTGCAATGCAATCGGTCTCGCCTTTGGGACCTTATATGTTTTTAGCTATACAGCACATTAGCCTGGGTACTGAAACATCTACTGTTCTTTAACATGGAGGGAAAGTAAGCACCAAACTGCGTGACACGCCAGGTATGGAAACACATGGAGAGAAATATTGCCTTTCAGCCGGAAATGGTATAGTCCAAAGCTCTGTTTTTAATATAAAATCGGGGCCTTCGGTGGTCATATCACTGAAAATACAAGATTTGAAAAAAATATTATTGTCTACTATTATTGTCTACCGGTGCTCGAGGAAGACAATTTCTATCGACTCGAATCTAGAGAATGCTAAAGTGATTCTGGTATTTTACTGACCTCTGCTGGTTATCTATCAAGAAAGTTAAATAGAGGCAGTTGCCAGAATTTTTTTTAAAAGAAAGTCCCTCAGCAGAAATCAATTCTGGTATTTTACTGGCCTCTGCTGGTCGTTTTCTATCAAGACAGTTAAACAGAGGCAGTTGCCAGAAAAATTTAAAAAAGAAAGTCCCTCAGCAGAAAGCAATTCTGGTATTTTACTGACCTCTGCTGGTCGTTTTCTATCAAGACAGTTAAAAAGAGGCAGTTGAACAGAAAAAGTCCCTAAGCGGAAGCAGACAAGTCCTAGGGCTGATCTCCAGAACCCACAAAGTACATACACATATAAGTATATAATAAGTATATACAAGAGGTCTCGAATGCTCGACCTAATGACACCTCACCAGTTTTAGAACAATATCCAATATTTATCTGTGTAAAACAAGACCAAAATGATAAAAATCCAACATATAGAGATCAAAATCCGAATAAAGCAAAAATAGACTTTATATACAGTTCCTTGAAGTCGATAGCTCCGTCCGAGGCCATCACTGCGTCGTAAACAAACAGATCCAACAGTTCCGGACGGTTGCAGCATCGTGGGCCGGCTACAATGTCGGGGAAACCCGTAAAATAGTATCTTTGGATATGCAGGGCGTCGGACCTTGTGGTGAGCTCCGGAGGAGCGGCGTCGGCAGGCGTCTGTTCCGGAGTCGTTGGGCCCTTGAAGTCACACGCGTTGCAGATCGAACTCCGTGAGTTTAACGTCAGGAGTGTCGGGGCTGCAGTGTGAAGGCAGTGCGGTGCCCTCAGGTCGCGGTGCAGGCCCTGGCTCGGTGATGGTCGTCCAGCGGCGGTGGTGAGACCAGGGCTGCGGTGCGAAGTGGGACAGTGCTGCGGTGTGGGACGGGGCGATGCATTGTGTAACCTACGATCGATGCCCCCAAACCACGGTGCAGGCAGCGGCGTCGATATCAGCTTGGTGATGGTCGTCAGTGAGACCAGGGCTGCAGTGCGAAGCAGGACGGTGCTCCGTGTTCTCCACAAGCTGTGTCCACAGGTCACGGTGCAGGCAGTGGCGTCTGTGACAGCGTCGTGGGGGATACCAGGTAGGCGGTGTGAAGCGAGGCGGCGCGGAGTGCGGTGCCCACAGGTCACTGTGCAAGCAGCGGTTCGGTGCCGGCGGCGGTGAGACCCGGGTTGCAGTGCGAAGTGCGGCGGTGCCCTCTGCAATGCCTTCAGGTCACAGAGCCGGCAGTCGTGTCGTTGACAGCGTCGGGTTACCCTTTCTCCTCTGTGGCAGCTGAAACATCCAGTTCCAGAAGCCTGTACCAAGAAAATGTTCAAGTCTTTGATTTCCCTGAGACTTCAACAGGAGGCAAACTCTAAATCAAGCCCTTGGAGATACTTAGGATGCTGAAAGCACAATCCAGTCCTTTGCCTGTCCAAGGCAGAAGCAGCAACTGCAGGCGAACCCAGCAAAGCACACAACAAAGCGGTAGTCTCTCCTCCGCTCTTCCAGCTCTTCTTCCAGGTAGGTTCCTTAGTCCAGGAGTAATCTAAAGTTCTGTGGTCAGGGCCCCAATATTTATATCACATATCCCTTTGAAATTGGCACAAACAAAGTTCCACTGGCATACATAATCCAGTTCTGGCTGGCTGAGGCCAGGCTCACTCCAGGGGGTGGAGACAGCATTGTGGAAGACAGACACAGTCCATTCAGGTGTAAGCAACAACTCCTCTCACTACTCTAAATGCAGCCAGGTCTATTCAGCCTGGCTATGAGTCACCCAGGCAAGGCAGGGAACACCTCAACCCCCCTAGTGTCTGTCTGGTGTCAATGCACAAACCAGCCCCTGTCAGTCTAAAACCCAGATGACCAATACACAACAGGCAGAGGCACATAGATGGTTAGACAAGATAATACCCCCTTTCTAAAAGTGGTATTTTCAAACACACTATCAAAATCATCTTCACTAAAAGATGTATTTTTAAATCCTCAGTTCAGGAAGCCTAAACTCCATTTCTCTATTTTGTCCCAATGGAAAGTTATGCTTGTAAGATGATACAAAACAACTCCTATGGCAGCCTATTGGACAGATGGCCAACGAAATAGTGAACAATGAAATACTCAGTCTTTCTCTATCAGGACATGTAAAACACACCAGTAACATGTCCTACCTTCCACGCACACTGCACCCTGCCCATGGGGGTACCTTGGCTGCCTTACATGTAAGAAAATGGAAGGTTTGGGCCTGGCAAATGGGTGCACTTAGCAAAACCAAAGGGGATGATGGACGGAGTGTTGAACATTGCAAGCACTCACCCCCAGTCAACTGATCTGGGTTTAATCCATCATCATTCTTTAGCTCACTCCGCCACCCCCAGTTCAGACATGGCCATATGCAAATCAGTCTGACCCTGTGCCTCATGGGAACAGTCGAGCCCTAACTGCCAAGCCATGTCTTTCCTGGACCGGAAACAAGCATCCTGGGACCGGTTTCTGGCTTACAGCCGTCATCAGCCAGGCTATCTTGAATCCAGTGGCAAAGTGAGCAAGGGACCCACGTCTGGGCATACCCTGCCAACTTAGGGCGAACATAGCAAAACCAAAGGGGATGATGGACGGAGTGCAGTTCGGGCTGGACTGTTCCCATGAGGCACAGGGTCAGACTGATTTGCATATGGCCATGTCTGAACTGGGGTGGCGGAGTGAGCTAAAGAATGATGATGGTTTAAACCCAGATCAGTTGACTGGGGGTGAGTGCTTGCAATGTTCAATACTCCGTCCATCATCCCCTTTGGTTTTGCTATGTTCGCCCTAAGTTGGCAGGGTATGCCCAGACGTGGGTCCCTTGCTCACTTTGCCACTGGATTCAAGATAGCCTGGCTGATGACGGCTGTAAGCCAGGAACCGGTCCCAGGATGCTTGTTTCCGGTCCAGGGAGGACATGGCTTGGCAGTTCGGGCTGGACTGTTCCCATGAGGCACAGGGTCAGACTGATTTGCATATGGCCATGTCTGAACTGGGGTGGCGGAGTGAGCTAAAGAATGATGATGGATTAAACCCAGATCAGTTGACTGGGGGTGAGTGATTGCAATGTTCAATACTCCGTCCATCATCCCCTTTGGTTTTGCTATGTTCGCCCTAAGTTGGCAGGGTATGCCCAGACGTGGGTCCCTTGCTCACTTTGCCACTGGATTCAAGATAGCCTGGCTGATGACGGCTGTAAGCCAGAAACCGGTCCCAGGATGCTTGTTTCCGGTCCAGGGAGGACATGGCTTGGCAGTTCGGGCTGGACTTTTCCCATGAGGCACAGGGTCAGACTGATTTGCATATGGCCATGTCTGAACTGGGGTGGCGGAGTGAGCTAAAGAATGATGATGGATTAAACCCAGATCAGTTGACACGGGGTGAGTGCTTGCAATGTTCAATACTCCGTCCATCATCCCCTTTGGTTTTGCTATGTTCGCCCTAAGTTGGCAGGGTATGCCCAGACGTGGGTCCCTTGCTCACTTTGCCACTGGATTCAAGATAGCCTGGCTGATGACGGCTGTAAGCCAGAAACCGGTCCCAGGATGCTTGTTTCCGGTCCAGGGAGGACATGGCTTGGCAGTTCGGGCTGGACTGTTCCCATGAGGCACAGGGTCCGACTGATTTGCATATGGCCATGTCTGAACTGGGGTGGCGGAGTGAGCTAAAGAATGATGATGGATTAAACCCAGATCAGTTGACTGGGGGTGAGTGCTTGCAATGTTCAATACTCCGTCCATCATCCCCTTTGGTTTTGCTAAATGGGTGCACTTGCCAGGCCGACATGGCAGTAAAAACTGCGTGCAGACCCTGCAGTGGCAGGTCTGAGACACCTTTGAAAGTCTGCCTGTGTGGGTGGCACAATCTGTGCTTCAGGCCTACTAGCAGCATTTGATTTGCACGCCCTGGGTACACACAGTGCACAGTTCTAGGGACTTAGTAGTAAATCAAATAAGCCAATCATGGAAACGCCAATCCATAAACATAATTTACATGGAGAGCGTATGCACTTAAGCTCTGAATAGCAATGGTAAAGTGCCCAGAGTCCTAAAACCAACAAAAACAAGGTCAAAA
This sequence comes from Calotriton arnoldi, assembly GCA_963921515.1. Lineage (NCBI taxonomy): Eukaryota > Metazoa > Chordata > Amphibia > Caudata > Salamandridae > Calotriton > Calotriton arnoldi. The sequence continues at coordinate 646,894 of CAWUFW010006983.1, forward strand.
GCAGGAGGGCAAAAAGTCTGGTAGTGCACCCGCTGAAAAAGCCAAGTCTAACATTAATAAACACAACTTCTTTGGGTTAAACGACAATATTTCACAGGAGGGCATCATGCTAAAATTTGGCCTTTTCTGCAGTTCATACAACCAGTGACTCCACTAACACGTAAGACTGGTTTCTAGAACACTGTGACATTGCAGGAAAGGGTCCCCATATGTTATTGATTAAAGTCAGTAAAATGTCTTATTTAACAGTGAACCCCCAGAGAATATTTTATACTGCTTAACAAAAACAGTAAGTGTTAAATTATAAAGAAGGTTTTGGTAACTAACGAAAGTGCAAGCAGCAGGTACATCTACTTGAGCCAAACTTAGTAGGAAAAACATGGTGTCAAACCTATCTCGCTGATCAGGCAAAAATGCAAAAGCATGGGGGATCCTGAAAATGATTTACTTGGCTAGTGACCACCCGTGGCGGCGGTCGCCCTGTGTTTCATTTGTGCACAAACATAACAGTGAGCCCATGAGTGGTGCTTAACTAGTATGATGTGCTTTTAAAACAAGCAACAGTGACTGGAGGAAAGGGAGGTAAGCAGCGACAGGAGGTGGTGTAAACCGCAATGACGGGAGGGCAAGCAACAATGACTGCAGATGGTAATGGGGGAAACAACGACGGGGAAACATGGGAGTTCAAGAAACAATTGGGAAGCAGGGATGACAGGTGAAAACAGGCATTGGAAATGCATTGGGTCTCGCATTTGATTGAGTTAGAGCAATTGGAGTTGTGAATGACAATGTCTTTTACCCGTGTTTTATGGAGTGTATGTATGTGGTGTGTAGTGTAATTATGTGGGTTGGATTGGAATTGTTAGTTGTGGAATTATGAGGCGTGGAATTGTGTGGTGTGGAATTCATTTGTGCAGTACAATTATGTGGCATGGTGTGCAGTGGAATTATGTGGATAGTAAATATGTGTTATTGAGTGTATTGGAATTATATGAAGTGGGATTGTGTGTTATGGAGTGTCATTATGTGGAATGGTATTTTGTGCTGTGGTGTGATGTAGTGGAGTTTGTGTTGTGTGCTGTTGAATTTTGTGGCATGGTGTGGAATTGTGTTGTGTGGATTGGATGTATGTGGTGTGTGTGGAATTGGGGTGTTGAGATGAAATATGTGGTTTGGTGTCAAATTATGTGATGAGTGGAGAACAGAGGGAGGGATCACATGAACAGGGCACATATCAGGGGCACAGTGGAAAGTAGATGTGATTTAAGAAAAAGTTTGTGCATGTTAAAGAAATACACTTCTTTGGGTTTTTAAAAGAGTTTGCTATATTTTACATAGTCTTGTTACATAATTTACATGGCAAACATTTTCAGGGCTTGGCTCTGTGCACTTGACACAACGAGTAAAAGCTCAACATGCTTTAATTATGCGGCACAGGAAGAGCGAGTGCCTCGATGCAAAGAGTGAAGGAGAGGCAGCCATGAGAGGACAATTAGGAGAAGGCTGGAGAGTTGGGAAGAGAAGCGAGAGAGACTGAGAAGGACAAGGCAAATAAGCTTATTTTTGTTGTTGTTGCAAATGTGTGCTTGGCTTAGGAAGTTGAGCGCTAGCTGCTGGCGAATAGGGTAGTCTAACGCACAAGGGTTCGAATGCAGTCATTCTGTACTCAGCTCTCGTGCTGCTGATAACGTTCCTATTATCATAAAAAAGAAGGCAATTGCACCTGCAATTAATGGCGCTTAGAATCGACAGATGTGGGATATGAAGAGCTAAGCAACAAGTTATGAAGTACACCTTCCTCGTCCTCCCTTTCCCCCCTCACACTAAACTGAGAAGAGCTCTGAGTTGCCATTATTTGCACTCTCGCCGCTGAGACATGCGATGCAACGCATGTGGTGGTCTGCATGTCACAAGTTCCAAGACCAACATAGACGGCCCAGTCTTTCAACTGTCCAAGGTGGCTAAATCGGGTACTATTACATTGGGTAATATTAGCCCCTGTCCTTTAAAAATAAGGCTCCCGGTTTTCCGTTTAAACTGAGTTTTACATATAAATACAGACGGAAAACTTTTATTCCTTTGTCTGTATTTATATATAGAAACGGAAAAATACTTAGCAACCGGCTTTATGGTGTCTTTGTGCTCCTCTGGAAAATCAGTGTCTGAGGCGCACAGGGGCTAAGGAAAGAAATCTGAAACTGCTACTGCGATGTCCTGCAGATCATTCTCCCCTCTAAATCACCCCGCCCTCCCGAGTCTGGGCTAAGCACTCTGCTGCCAAGTGAGACTAGTCTGTTAATGAGAGCCTCTCTACCTCCCAGACAGCAGCAGGCCGAGAGCGCTTATCGGCCTTTATCAATATTTATTTATTTTATTTATTTAATGCGATTTTATATAGCGCGAACATTACCCAAAGGTGTCAGAGCGCTTTACAAAAGAACCAGTTGCGTTACATAAGGACTTTGAATTACATGAGTTACAAAAGAAATGCGAACATAGCGAACATTACCCAAATTGTCAGAGCGCTTTACAAAAGAACCAGTAGCGTTACATAAGGACTTTGGATTACATGCGTTACAAAAGAAATACAAGCAGAAAAAAATTGCAAATGTACAAGTTGCAAAGTCACTCAAGGAAGAGATACAAACGGATAAACGCTAAACTCCTAGGAATGGTAGCAAGTACAAAGGTCTACTACATATACTAGTGGTTAGAGTTATATCTAAGCATATATACACAAATAGTGACTTTACTCATGATTACATTTTACCAGCGATTGGGCTTGGGCAACTCAAAATTACATATTAACAGAGTGAACGGAGAAATGGAACATCAAAGGGGGTAGAGAGCGGTGGGAGGGGGAGAAGAGTCGGAGGCTGAGATTGGCGAGAGGGGGACCTGAGGGGGAGAAAGAGATAAGGCAGTCCAGCAAAGAGAAATGTCTGAAGTTCGGCACCCTCCCCCCCTGCGTCAGAGGGCTTTACAAAAGAACCAGTAGCGTTACATAAGGACTTTGAATTACATGCGTTACAAAAGAAATACAAGCAGAAAAAACAACAAAAAAAAACAAATTGCAAATGTACAAATTGTAGAGTCACACAAGGAAGAGATGCACACAGAAAAAAATTGCAAATGTACAAGTTGCAAAGTCACTCAAGGAAGAGATACAAACGGATAAACGCTAAACTCCTAGGAATGGTAGTAAGTACAAAGGTCTACTACATATACTAGTGGTTAGAGTTATATCTAAGCATATATACACAAATAGTGACTTTACTCATGATTACATTTTACCAGCGATTGGGCTTGGGCAACTCAAAATTACATATTAACAGAGTGAACGGAGAAATGGAACATCAAAGGGGTAGAGAGCGGTGGGGGTGGGAGGGGAGAAGAGTCGGAGGCTGAGATTGGCGAGAGGGGGACCTGAGGGGGAGAAAGAGATAAGGCAGTCCAGCAAAGAGAAATGTCTGAAGTTCGGCAAAACGAGAGCTGGAGGTCCTCTTGAGGTCAGGCATAGTCCAGGGAGGGATGAGTAGGTAAAAGTTCAGCACGGGGGAAGGAGTCACCAGTGTCGGCCATGTTGGGGTCAGGCATCCTGGGCCCCATTTCCAAACCGAGAGTGAGCCAAGTACGCCAGAGCTTTGTGGAAAGGGAAGGGTCGGACTCACCCCCGGTGTCCCTAGGCTCTCGAGGCGCACGCAGACCCCGAAAGGGCGCTGGGGCACAACACCCACCACGGTGGGCAGCGCTGTGGGAGCCGCCATTTTGCCTCGCGCAGCGGGGGGAGGGGGCCGCTCACCTCGATCCTCAGCAAGCACGAGTCTCTAGGCTCAGCATTGGTTTTCTTATTGAGTAAGCCGTTTGCCGAATCCCGGAATCCCTTCGAAGTTGCAAAGCTCAGCAATGTCGCAAATAAAGTAAAAGAGAGCTGGGGTGAAAACAGAAAAAAGTCCATACCTCTCCGGCTCATGGGCCGGAGCCTGACGGCCACTTTGACTTTACTGTCAGACATGTCGGCGCTTTGCACGGCGGCTCCCTCCCGGGATTACAGACAGTGCAGTCCCAGGTCGTCCCTCCCTGGAGTTCGGCTGCAATCACGCAAAGCCCCGAGGGCGTTGCGGGCGGCGCCGGGCTCGGGAATCCTGTGCACAGCTCCCAGGCCCAGGCTCCCGTCTTACCATTTGCGCACCTTCCCGATGGCCGCCATCACTTTCTTAACGTCATCTTTGGCCCGGCTACGCGTCTCGGCTCTGCCAGAGCGCCCGGACATGGTGGCGCTGGACCACCAGCATATCGTCTTCTGACACGTATTGACCATGCCATGGGGTTAATTCCCTCCCCTCCCCCCCCCCATCCTGTTAACACCAAGACGTTCGTCATCTGTTGTCTCCCCATCAGCTCGTAGAAACTGCCTGTCCGGAGGCATAGTTTAAAGTGCAAAGAAATGGGCAAACAGCAGGACAGTGATGTTCTCCTTGTCTTTGAAGTAGTGGTAAAACTGCACGAAGTGGTGGAGGAGTCGGTGCAGCTCAATTTCTTTGTCGATCTACAAGAAAAATGAAAGGCCCATCAAGAGAGATCGTTTAAGGAGGGCCTGGCACCACAGCGAAGTTATGGCTTCATTTATCCCCACAAAGTCTGGGGAGCAAAATCTTTGAATATTTTCACTGGAAGGGGCCTAGCTGTCAACGGCAGCAGAAGCAGCGGCCATCCCAAAATGAGTAGGAAACCAGTGTATTGGGGGCCGGTGTGAGGGGGAGGGGGGGGGCTTAGCTTCCTTTATTGCCCGTGGCACCTTTGCTACGCCATTCTTCACCACTAAGCAGCTTTAGCAAAGACAGATATATCGGGCAGTGTCCGCCACTTGAACTCAGAGCACTGTGGATCTGAACCCTGAGGAAGGCAGCGACGCATTTTTAAAAAGTGCGCGTGAACATCTGGGCGTATGAGGTACAACAGCGCCTGGTTCACAGCTACAGCCCAGAGCCAAACACAACACCGAGGTTAATTACACGGTGGCAAAGGCATGCATGCATTTCAGGCGGATTGGCATACCGGCTGAGCGAGGCGCAGCGCTCTGCCCAAGCTGCCGAAGTTCCCACGATGCAACGATTACCTTGTAATGCGCGCTCGAGCACTCAGATGCAAGGTGGAGAGGACACTGGAATGCGGCCTCCCCCTGGAGAGCAATGCTCGCTCCCAGCCAAGCACAGAGCCGTCAAATGGAAATCTAGGCATGCAAATGAATGAGCAGAAATCGCCACATCCAAAACCTAACCCTAGCGACTGTCACCAAGCGCTGGCTCGAGCACTGCTTGAATGCTAGCCCTCGCGATTGTTCGCCGAAGCCCAGGCCGTAGTCGTTTCTTTTCAAATAAACGAACAATCTTAAGTCACTGTACTTTACAGACCTTGCAGGTAGTCTGACTTGCTGCTAACTGTAGCGTTTTTAGTACACAGGTGTAACCACACGAACACTGAAGGTGTGAGGGCACAAGCACACGAGGGTGACTTGTTTAGTAGCTCTCAGCATGTAAAATCTGCATAGATGTCTAAATGTTGGCGTTCCACATTTCTGTAGCCCGATCTCTAATTGTATTGAGAAAGCTGGAGCCCGTTACAAGTGCATTAATCTTGGTGGCCTAAAGTGTCAACCTGTGGGATCTGTCTTTACATTTCTTTTATTAATTATATGACAATGGGTGTATACATCAACCAAAAAGGTGGTGGCTGGAGGAAATGGGAGTAGTAGATTTGGAGGGACTTGAACGTTGTGGTCAATTAGCGTTAGTGAGGAGTACAGATAGTGAACCACCCGACTTGCCTTGTCATCACTGCTGTGGGAGAAACAGGAATAAATCAGGAATCTAAGAGCCCCGTTTACGTTCCTTGATTTTCACTCAGCTTTATTTTCTTAGCCGCACAGCAGGAATTAAGCGACTTCTGTGGGGTTAAGAGTGGGTGTAACCCTGTGATGGCAAAGGATTGTGATGTCACCTTCACTACCCATAGCACTGGGGTGAATTAACAACCATGGATGTGAACATACAGGCTCAAGTCTCGGGTTTGGCTCACCATCCCATGATTCTGGCCAAATCCCTTAATTTCCCAGTGTCTGTAAAAATGAAAATGACCTTGTGTAATCAAACTGTTGCTCATGTAAAGCACTTCAGTACCTGTGGTGCAAAGTCACACTATAAAAAACGGCAAAAAGTGTGCATTGTCTATTTAAATAAATGTGAAAAAATACTAGCTGCAGCGTCTTCTTTTGCTTGCCACAAAAATAAATGCGGATAAATACAGATAAAATGATAAAAAAATAAATATGGATAAATACAGACGGAAATGTGAAAAAAATAAATACCATAAAACCGGGAGCCCTATTTACAAACAGAAATGGCACGTTCGCGATATAAAGTGTTATATATGGCATGTATTATTAACCTCTGCTACACACAGAAAAGCAAATGGTTATTTGTAAAGGAAGCTGTGAGTGTAAAGATCCCTTTATACCGCATTCTTCCAGACAGTGTCACCATGGCAATACTTCAAGAGTACCTGTAATAAACGCACATCTGTTTAGTGCTTCAGAAATGTTGTAAGACCAGAAATCTAATGGTAATTTTAAGCACGGAAGCCGCACAGCTTGCTTGTTGGATCAGGAGATCTATATTAAATTTACTTTAGGGCCCAGAAATCAAGGCAGACATCAACGTTTGGGTGCATACAGCAGAGCCATTTATCAGTGCCACATGAGTCAGCGAAAAGTGTGCAATGAGCACAGATGATGGGGCTGCAGCGTGCACTGGTCTGATGGCATCCGGGGTAAAGCTTCCCGGCGTGGCCTGGAGTGCAGCGACATATTGCTGCATCTTTTAGTACACGTCGTGGCCTTCTTTTGGAGTGGCTGTCGCGCGATTAAAATCTTCCTAAAGACGCATGCTTCCCCTAAATTTAATGCTTTTTGCATGCATATTTGTAACTAAGTGACATGCCACTCAGGTATGTTGATAAAGGTGTGCCCATTAGGAGTGACAGTCCAAATGGTCCCAACAGCTGTGAAAATATATGGAATTGTTACAAAACTATGTTGGATAAAAAGGTAAAGTCTATGGGAAAAAAAGAAAAGAAATTTACATTACCGGTCACCCACATTTCTGCAGTCAGCCACTGTTCCCTCATGCCAGGGGTCTCCCACCCTTCCGACCTTGCCTCCTTTGCATGTCTATGTTACAGGATCGGACTGCAACAGAAAATAGGCGTGGGCACTAAAATACAAGCTGCCTTTATTAGTGAATCCACTGTGCGAAAGTAAAACGTAAAAAAAAATTAACATGAAGCGCATCACCCGTCCGTGAAGCGGGCGCAGTGCAACAAAAGAAAGTTTTTTTACACAGGCTATTAGTTGGAAAATGCAGCTTCATGGATGGATGCCGTACTTCATATTAATTGTTTTTATGTTTTACTTTCGCACAGAGGCTATACGAGGCTGAGACAGCCTCACACATAATCCGCACTTCATCTTTAACAATGCTCGCTAGGCGGGCAATGTGCTCGTACACCAGCATTGTTAAAGATGAAGTGCAGCGTGTGTGTGAGGCTGTGTTGGCCCGCAGGAAACGCCAAAAATAAAAAGTAGTGCAGCGAAGCCAAATACATGACCCAAACGGAAAGGATCCACAGCGCAGGGGCGATCGCTAGGGCTGGGACAAAATGCCCACAAGGCGGGACAAATGTACCCTGTGCACCAACCAAAACAATTGAATTTATAAAGGCACGCCAAGCAACCAATCAAAAAGCAGTAGGCGTGTTTCATGTTACAGAGGAATTACTAAATGCCTCACAGAGCAGCTCATGCGCCCTGCCCTTAGGCTTGACCTAAAAAGGAGAAATTAAAAGTATCTGAATTGGCGTGTGAGCAGCCGAAGGACACTAATAAAGCAATTACTCAGTACTTACTACATCGAAAGAACAAACAGACAGAGTGAACCGGCAGACGCTGACCAATGAGAAACCAGGAAATGAGAGTGACGAAGTTAACCAATGGTGGGTAATGGACAGGCTGTAAGCCATTCCTTTGTTTCTTTAAAAAAACAACAACAAAAAACGAATCTTGCAAGGGACATCTCAGTCCCTGCTCAGGCAAGATCTAAAAAAGCAATTCCACTTATCCTGTTGCCTAATTATTATGCAAGCATGAGGATCGGAGCTAACAAAAAACTGGTACAACATTCATACATTAGTAAAGGTAAATCTGAGACCGTTTTAGTTTTATGTTGCTACTATGATGGGAACTGGTAACCGCGTTAAAAGCAAAACTAGAAGCTTGAAAATGCTACTGCTGAAAATCCAGAAACTGCTAATAGCCTCAAATAATAACTCTTAAGTTAACTGGCAGCCATGCCAAATGCAAAATAAAATCCAGTTTGGGATTTTCTGCTTTGCGGGTCAGGAGGTCTCAATGGCCACTCAAGTGCTGGTGCAAGCACCCTTACGTTAATGAGCAAACGTACCTCTTGCCTAAAGTAGAAGGGCATATTAAAAAATAGTTTTGCCCAGAACAATAAGAGTCTGCATGGAGTTTAGGTTCTTGGACCTAGCACTACCCACAACCCCCATCTATCCTGTGATTTTAGGATGTGTAGTAGGAAAACCCTTCTGAAGTGACACAAAAAAAGAAAAAAAATGTTTTGGCATCCCTTTTTATAAGCCATTCGTAGAGTTTGGCGTTCTTCACCTGCTACACCGGCAACACCACTGCAAAAGGCACACTGCCTTGAAAAGGTGAAAAACGTCTCAACGGTGCTGCACCATAAGGGTTGCTGGTATAGGAAATTGTGTAAGCTATAGAAGCCGACCAGACAACTGGCACCTACATCACAGAATACATTTTTGTTGGTAATGCCCACAAGACCTCCTGTCGTTTAACCAAAATAATAATTTAATTTTTGGGGCAATTTGGGAGAGTATGTGGCCTAACGGCTAGGGTGGTCGACCTCGAATCTGGGGAACCGGGTTCGAGTCTCGGCAACGACGCTCAACATCCTGTGATTCTTGGCAAATCACTTAATCTCCCTGTGCCTAACAAAACCAGCATTTGCAATGCAATAGGTCTCACATTTACGATAGTAAATACAATGCCTTTTATTTATGTGTTGTTTTTAAAACAGATAAATTAAAGGGATTGTCATTTACAATGCCAATAGCTTAAACTCGCAAATGTGAGACCTATTGCATTGCAAATGTGTTTGTGCTATAAAAAAAGCATTAGTAGAGAGCGTTTGCAGGCAGGACAAACCTATTTGAGAAAATAGTGCTCGGAGGCTGTAATTAAAGCCTACGGAGTAACACAGGGGGTTGTCTCCATGGGAGGTTACAAAATGAGACAAGGCGGTACTAAAGAGGGACTACTAAGCCTATTGACCAATGAACAGCCACAGTTTACAGTGGACTATGACACAAGCCAATGAAAAATATGGGCAAAGAGTGGGCGGAGCTTCAAGTCCTTACCTGAATACAGAATGCCTGGCAGAGCAGCGCGTGCGCTGTCCAGGCTCAGGTCTCGCCTTTGGGACCTTATAAGTGTTTAGCCATGCAACAGTTGCTGTTGTTGCACCAAGGATATTGTGCTGCATAACTAAATACTTATAAGGTCCCAAAAGCGAGACCTATTGGCTATGCCAATGCTTGTTTACTGTTAGTGCCCATTTTGTAACCATTAAGGTTTTCATAGAACGTTTTTGGATGGACTGGCGGGGGGTGGGGGGCATGGTGGTTTGCAGGTCGTCCACAATTTAAAAATAACATTGGCTGAAAGCAAAAGTATTGTTTCACATAGCACATATTACCATACTAGTCCCTGGCACTGAAGGAAATACTTTGCATGTGAAAGTAAGAGAGCAAGCAGAAGAGTGACATGAAATAAAAGCGAACAACGTCTTCAAATAAAGAGCAGATGGGGGACCATGAAATAGCACTTCGTAATGATACCGAAGCAGCGTCTGGAATGCCTTAGCAAGAAAGTACGTACACTGAAACTGAGCAGACAAAAGACACTGAGCATAGGACTGAATGAAAGCGCACCAAAGTGATGAGGGAGATCACTGTGGAAATACGTGAAAGAGCAGGGAGGGGACATTTGCACCTCAGAAAATGGAGACTGAAAGAGCCGGAAAGTTATGATAAATTAGAGCAAAGGGGCGCCAGGTTTGGAGGAAGAAAACACAAATTAAAAATATTTCAGAATGGACAATTTTTGTACGACGGTGGATACAGAGGTCAATTATACTGCACCGTCATAAAAAGGTCACTGGGATTTCAAACAAGTGTATGCCGGTATGTTCTCTCAAATGAGGCAGTCCTGCTGGCATTTCATGATGTGGCTCCATATGGTTTCTATTTAGAGCATCGTCGGCAACCGGAGATTTAATATTAGGGAAGGCGGTTAAGAATCCAAGTAAGGAGCAATTGAGTAAAAGAAAACAGAGGTTGATGTTAATGGACGCGGGAGCTCATATACAGGTGTGGGTCGAAAAACGGAGAATGGAAGGTGCATAAAAAACCCCATGATGCGCCATTGCCTTCACCCCTCGCGTTATTCTCCCACATATCGCCTTATATTCATTACAGGTCAACACCCTCATAAAGCGCTTAAGGGGCCGTCGGCCGGCAAGCACCATACACTCAACCTAATTCGAAAAGTTACTTTTTCCGCGAGGGTCTGTAATCTCTTTAGGGGCTAGGGTGTTGAGATAATGAAACGATTAAAATCAAAAGCCAGGAAATACCGCTAAAAATCAAAAGCCAGGATGTTCCGCGAACGTATTAGTAGGACTGCCATTTCCACTGACCGTGAGGCACACTAGGGCTTCATCAGCAGCGCTCAGAATGGCCGAAATGGGAAACGAAGCAAAGGCAGCCCTGGCAAAAATGCAACAAGCATTGGCCGCGCGCCTCGCGCTCAAAGTAAAAAAAAAAAACCAAGCCCGGGTGTTGTGTGCGCGCGCATTGACTTAATAGCTACTGCGGTGTTGTAATCGGAGAAAGGTAGATCTTAATCACTGTTTATATTTAATATTGAAATATGCTATACAAACGGCATCCTTTGTTATTCGAGAAAACATATTTTAAAAAAACGAAAACGAGTTCGAATAAACTGACATTCGTTCTTCCCTTGATCTTTTTAAATTCAAACAGTCAGTGTAATGGATTGTTCATCTCGCTGCCTGCTGAGGCCGAAACTCCGTCTTAAGATGGCTGGTACTTTGCAGCTCGTGTCAGGTCACTTTTCTAGTGATTTGTAAACACGTTACAGTAACGGCTCTTGAGCCGCCACCGAGGCTCCATAAGGCCCGGGCGAAGATGCCCAAATACTGCAAGGCTGCCCATTGTTACAACTGCGCCGGACAGCTTTCTGCGGACAACCGCAAGCTCAGCTTTTACAAGTGAGAGCTACGTGGAAGTGAGGAGGGGAAGCAAAGCAAAAACCACGGTTGGGGCCCTTTTGAAAGGGAGGGGGCATTTACAGCACAGTTTGTACGCTTTAAGGAAAAAAACGGGACGTTTAAAAGACCGGTAGCGGGAGTTCACAGCTCGGGCAATGGGTGACTGTCTTTTGTAATCGGTAGTCGTTGTTGCCTGCTGCTCTCAGTAGACGAGTCTTTGCTTTGAGGGGCAAATACAAACCCGCGCTGAAAGAAAAACAAGGGAGACCAAGAAGCGCGCGCGCGCCTCGCCCTAAAAGTAAAAAAAAAGACGCGCGGCCGCGAGACGCGCTCTCTGGTGAGGGAGGGGGAGGAGCGGGTGAGGGAGGAGGAGGAAAGCCAGATGGCGCCTCAGCGATGCCAGGAATGGATGGCAGCTGTGCGCGTGCACGCCATCGTGAACGCAAGCTGGAGGCCAGCAAAAGCCACTGGGTTAGCACTTTCAAAACCCATTTACTAAATCTCTCGCCGAGAGCAGCGCAAGCGCTGGCTCAGGCGAGACCTAATGAATGTGTCAGTCTGTAACGGAACTGGTGCTCATGTAAAGCACTCTGATACCATATACCTTTGGGTCGAGTTCGTGCTATAGAAAACTCCGAAAAAACAAAACTAAATTTCGATCAGAAAGTGATGGATTGTTATCTTTATTCCTGCATGTGGTAAAACTTCCTTTGGATTTCCCTGTGGTTGCACCAGTCTTATTGTACGTACTTGTGCTTAGCTAGTGCTATACCCAAGACTGCTTCAGAGTTTCAGGAGGAAAGGGGAAGGGTGACTTAAAATATCCACAGAGAACAGTCAGAGCAATTTCAGGGTATGGACAGAGCATGGCATACATTTAATTTCGAACCCACTTAATAAAATTTGATAACTCGGGGATTGTAAAATGACTGGCCAGCTCTCATTTAGGAACTGTAGTTTCATAGGCGAGTAAGTGTCTTTTGAACCAGATTGGTGGTGGCGGCGAGTCTTTTTCTCTGCATGTGGCCTGATGCTGCTTTTCCCACGCTAGACAAGAGTTTCAACTTCTGTCAGCTAAGAAGCATTTGAGAGGGTCATTTCCGATCATTCCTAAGATGAAGAAAGAATGTCTCTGACATTCCACAAGTCCCAGTATTAGGTTTCTAAAGAAACTTACTCTGCTCGTTGATGTGTAGATAAGGATACATTTACCGGCTTCAGATGCAACATATTGTGATGAACAAAGAGTATTACCATAAAATATTAATGACTATAAAAGCAACAGAAAATCACGTGTTTTTTATTTTGCCGTTGTTATTAAACATTTATCTTGGTATTGTTTAAGCACCAAATCTCTGTGTATGTAGTCACTTCAAGTTCCCTGTTACATCTTTTGTGAGTAGCTTAAAGGGACAATTTGGCAGCATTTCTGTGGCTTTCCGGTTCTTTTGATAATTCACATCATGCTCATGTTACTTAGCAGCTGCTAGCTCAAACCCTTGTGAGCGGAAGCAGCTTAGGGACTGCATGGGTATGGTAAATCAGAGTTCTGCTGCAGAGGTGGTGAGTAGGGGTTGGTGAAAAATTCTGCTCCGCCGGCAGAGTTTGCCCACTCCGCGCTGCACTTAAAGCCCAGAATTCTTGCAAAACTCCGCCAACCACTGCGTGGCAATGTTTTTCCACGCACATAGCTCGTCAACGTTAAGTTGCCGAGCCAGAATTTTGTATGCCCTAGAACGATTATTCGAGAACGCCTCCCGGCTAGATTTCTCAATGCAGGCAGTTGCTCAAGTCTGTACCGTTCGTCTTGAGAAAGCTGCCGCTCGAGTAGAAAATCTACTCAAGCGGCAGAAAGAAGCAACACCCTCTGGCGTGCCACAGGGTGCCGTTTGCACTGGTTTTACATCTCAGAACAAGCTCACAGCACTAAAGAGCAGCACGTGTAGCTTGACATGCCAATTCCGTCGCTCTTGAAACTCCGCTGAATCTCTCAGAATTTTTTAGAGTAATCCTCTCCCCTCCTCCCCCTCTCCTGCACCCACCCATTGGTGGGCCTCCCCAATACTGCGGAGAGTTTCACTGTGGCATCATGCTGTGCTTTTGTCCACTGAACCGTAAGTAATTTGGTTTGTTATTACACAAGTAATGCACTGCAAGTCAGGAAGTATTATATCGAGAAAAAACAATCACTATCATAACATTTCAAGTAAATGCCATTCTGACCATTGTATGCAATGCTTGCTACCCTTTTTATAAGTGGACTGCACATAATTACCTCTTACCTGTGTATAATTCTCAACTTTAGGACTATAAGATTATTCCTTTTTAGGTCTCGGCCTGCACCAGCGCTTGCGCTGGTCTGGCCGAGAGTTTTAGTAAGCGGGTTTTGGAAGTGCAAACCCACTGGCTTTCGGCTGGCGACCAGCTTGCGTTCACGAAGGCGTGCACGCGCGCAGCTGCCATCTGGGTTTCCTATCTCTTCCTCATTTCCTCGTCATGGCTCATTAACTCTCTGGACTCTGATGTTTCAATCGCAGCAGCAGCTCACGTTACCAACTGACGGCCCTGGACTACAGTCACATGAAAAACAACAGCGATTAGCATTGAAATGCAAGCTTTTTTGTCTAGTTAGAAATATTGCTTCGGTTGGGTTGATTTCACCTTATATCGCTATTTGTTTTATATTGGGAGTCACAGCCTAATTACCAGTATTTTTGTCTCACTCTGTTTTTTAAAAAAATATTTATTTGCGCAAAGCACAAAGCTATATTTAAGGTTACTTTTTCCGCGTCACTTCTTCACTCTATTTAAACTCCACACACCCCACTCTTATTGTCTCTCTCCTTCTCTCTCTCTCCCCTCTCTAATTCTCTCTCTACTTAATTAACTCTCCCCTCTCTATCTTTTTTAGCCTTTCATTCTCTCACCCCTTTATCTGTTTCTCTTTCAAACTCCTTCATTCACTCTCTCTCCCCTTCTTTCTCTCTCTCTATCCCGCTCCACTCTTTATTCTATGTTCACCCTTTCTCTCTCTTTCTCTCTCACCACCCTCTCTAATTGGGCATTATATCTTCACTCTATCTCTCACTCGGCAACACCACAGCATCACTCAGCATCACCACAGCATCACTCAGCGCAACCACAGCATCAATCAGAGCCAGCACAGCATCAATCAGAGCCAGCACAGCATCACTCAGCACCAACACAACATCTCTCAACGCCATCACAGCATCACTCAACGCCATCACAGCATCACTCAGTGCAACCACAGCATCACTCAGTGCAACCACAGCATCACTCAGCGCAACCACAGCATCACTCAGCGCAACCACAGCATCACTCAGCGCAACCACAGCATCACTCAGCGCAACCACAGCATCACTCAGCGCAACCACAGCATCACTCAGCGCAACCACAGCATCACTCAGCGCAACCACAGCATCACTCAGCGCAACCACAGCATCACTCAGCGCAACCACAGCATCACTCAGCGCAACCACAGCATCACTCAGCGCAACCACAGCATCACTCAGCGCAACCACAGCATCACTCAGCGCAACCACAGCATCACTCAGCGCAACCACAGCATCACTCAGCGCAACCACAGCATCACTCAGCGCAACCACAGCATCACTCAGCGCAACCACAGCATCACTCAGCGCAACCACAGCATCACTCAGCGCAACCACAGCATCACTCAGCGCAACCACAGCATCACTCAGCTTAACCACAGCATCACTCAGCGCCACCACAGCATTACTCCGCATCACCACAGCATCACTCAGCGCAACAACAGCATCAATCAGAGCCAGCACAGCATCAATCAGAGCCAGCACAGCATCACTCAGCACCAACACATCTCTCAACGCCATCACCGCATCACTCAACGCCATCACCGCATCACTCAGTGCAACCACAGCATCACTCAGTGGAACCACAGCATCACTCAGTGCAACCACAGCATCACTCAGTGCAACCACAGCATCACTCAGTGCAACCACAGCATCACTCAGTGCAACCACAGCATCACTCAGTGCAACCACAGCATCACTCAGCGCAACCACAGCATCACTCAGCGAAACCACAGCATCACTCAGCGCAACCACAGCATCACTCAGCGCAACCACAGCATCACTCAGCACAACCACAGCATCACTCAGCGCCACAACAGCATCACTCAGCGCCACAACAGCATCACTCAGCGCCACAACAGCATCACTCAGCGCCACAACAGCATCACTCAGCGCCACAACAGCATCACTCAGCGCCACAACAGCATCACTCAGCGCCACAACAGCATCACTCAGCGCCACAACAGCATCACTCAGCGCCACAACAGCATCACTCAGCGCCACAACAGCATCACCCACAACAGCATCACTCAGCGCCACAACAGCATCACCCACAACAGCATCACTCAGCGCCACAACAGCATCACTCAGCGCCACAACAGCATCACTCAGCGCCACAACAGCATCACTCAGCGCCACAACAGCATCACTCAGCGCCACAACAGCATCACTCAGCGCCACAACAGCATCACTCAGCGCCACAACAGCATCACTCAGCGCCACAACAGCATCACTCAGCGCCACAACAGCATCACTCAGCGCCACAACAGCATCACTCAGCGCCACAACAGCATCACTCAGCGCCACAACAGCATCACTCTGCGCCACCACAGCATCACTCTGCGCCACCACAGCATCACTCTGCGCCACCACAGCATCACTCTGCGCCACCACAGCATCACTCCGCGCCACCACAGCATCACTCAGCACCACCACAGGATGACTCAGCACCACCACAGGATGACTCAGCACCACCACAGGATGACTCAGCACCACCACAGGATGACTCAGCACCACCACAGGATGACTCAGCACCACCACAGCATCGCTCGGCACCACCACAGCATCGCTCGGCACCACAACAGCATCGCTCGGCGCCACCACAGCATCGCTCGGCGCCACCACAGCATCGCTCGGCGCCACCACAGCATCGCTCGGGGCCACCACAGCATCGCTCGGGGCCACCACAGCATCGCTCGGGGCCACCAGAGCATCGCTCGGGGCCACCAGAGCATCACTCGGGGCCACCAGAGCATCACTCGGGGCCACCAGAGCATCACTCGGGGCCACCAGAGCATCACTCGGGGCCACCAGAGCATCACTCGGGGCCACCAGAGCATCACTCAGGGCCACCAGAGCATCACTCAGCACCACCACAGCATCACTCAGCGCCAAGACAATATCACTCAGCACCACCACAGCATCACTCAGCACCACAGCAGTATCACTCCGCAAGACCTGAGTATCATTCAGCATCACCTCAGCATCGTCTCCGCAACAGTCACCACCACCTCAGCATCACTCAGCACCACCTCAGCCTGCTCTCGGAATCTGGCATCTGTTGATTCTCCCCTAGCGTCTGGCCGCTGCTAGTGTTATAATACAGGTACTAGTTCCCAACCTTCACCCTCCGATTGTTTATGCCCCCTCAAAAAAAAAAGCTTTAACAAACAACCATTGCAATAGGCAGAAACAAGTTGCCAGCATTGCAAGAACAAAAGAAAACTGAGGACATTTTTTATTGTAAATACTTTTTTAATATGGTCGTTCAGTTTTACATAATGCTTTCTTGGTCATATATAAAGTAACAAAAATGCTTCTGACACTTTTTATTATAACTTTTCAGCATGCTGCACAGCAGCCACACTTCTCTACAGCACAGCTTGAAGACATTGGCAAAGTCAATAGCTCTGGCTAAACACTTATAAGGCCCCAAAGGCGAGACCTATTGGCTATGCCAATACTTGTTTGGATCTGCAACCGCTCCCCCAGCGCCTTGAGACCCTCACAGGCGAGTAGTCGCGCTTAACAAACACTGATTGATTGATTGTGCTGGTAGATCTTCATTTATTCCCAGCTGAATCCCATATCGAATTCACATTGGCTTGTATTATTTTCAAAGTGATGCATCTTGATTAAACACTGTGCCATCCCTCCTCCCTGAACATCTCCGGTGCCTTGAAATAATCAAGAAACAAAGTCAGTTCAAAATTAGCTGAAGCACAATCTTTTTCTATTGCGGTTGAAGGTGCCATGAAAAGCTGGTTCAGCTTTATGAGGCAATTAAAACCTCCTTGTAATTGCATTTTACTCTCGGCGGACCTGCATATATGGTTTGTCATGCTGTTCTTTTCGTGTGCAGCAGTCCTAAACAACGGTATATAACCAAATCCTGAGACAGCCTGGGCGAAAATTTCCATTATACTGCCATAATTTTGGATTTTTTTTACTTGTTCTTGGAACTATGCTATTACACTAAGTCGTGTAAGTATGCGCTGTTCATTGCAAACATTCAGCACAATTGTCCAGGACAACATAAACGACTAAAATGCGAGTGGATGCTGTTTTTGGCGCTTGTGTTTTTTTATGCAAATTTTTAGCACAAAACGCATCCTCGCATTTTGCGCTAAAAATATAGTGCCAAACGCCGGTTTTGCATTATTAAGCATCATTTTGTGTAATTTCCCAAAATTTCACATAATTATGCAAATTACGTGACTTTTAATCCTAATCTAGAGCACAAGGGTTTCTCATATCATTTAAGCATTTCCGTGAGAATAACATGGAATGTGACCTTTGCACTGTAGTAATACATGAGTGAGAGTGTGTTTCTTGTTCTAAATAAAATTTTATTTGACTAAATTTGTTTTCATTCCATGGCCTAAATATGAACAATAATTTTCAGCATAAAGGAAGTTTCCTCATATACTCTAATCCGTGGCTAGGTTTCAACCACGTTGCCTCTTTTAAAGAACTGTACCATGATAAACACATGTTATAAACAGGACACTTTTAGTTGGGTTGGTTGACTAATGATTGCTGTTTGCTTCCAGTCCTCCAGTTTGTGCTGATTCGAAAACCTGAATTCTGTCACTTGTCACTGATATTCATTTAAGATAAGTTAATTTCCAGTAATTCCACAGAACTGTGGGGGTTCTGTAAGAAAGAGTAACTCATTGCTCATCAAACACAGTGCCAGGGCTTCTCAGAAGTATTGTATTCAAACCCAGGTTTAATACATTTTGAGCAGTCGTCTGACCTAAGTAGGCTGGTCTGTCACTTGAAAAAACAGCATGCAGGCCATTTTCATCAGTAGGTCATATTAAATGGAACTAGATTGTAACTTCAGTGGTAGGCATTCCAGATCCACATCGTGATCATTGGATATATTTTAGTGTAAGTTAAAGGGTGGGGAGGCCTCTCATGTTACCATGTATTAACTTATGGTCTCCAGCCCTAATGTAATGCCTGCTCTGACATAATATTTATAATTAATTGCATTAGGATAACATCAATAGTACAGTCTCCGGTTGTAGCTGTTAAAGATTAGAATAGCTTGTCTGGATGTATTCATGCATGTGTGTCTAGCCATCCACACACTCACTCATTTAACAATTCGCCCTTGCACTTACTCACCCATTCATAATCTATCCATGTACTCTCTCACCCATTAATTATCCAATTTCTCGTCCAACTGTTGACTCATGCGTCACATCTATACTCCTGGGTACCCTGACAGTTGCAGACACAAACTCCTCAATCAGCGAAGAAGTACTTTGATGTATAAAAAAGACTCCGAAATTCTCGCTTTACCAGTGCTTGTTTTTCTTTGCTGTGAAGTAACAAAATAGAATGGGGACATTTGGTGTTAGTAAAACATAAGGCGATCGCAGCTATTCTCACCTCTGAAAACTTGTTCCATTCAGCCCCTCCTGCGGTTACAAATCCAGTGGCAATATTGGTGCAGTTTTTTATGTGGTTCAAAAACCTGCCTGTGCATCACCCTGGAGTATTTAAAGTAGGAACCCACTTCTAATAGATGAAGAACAGCCATAAAAGGACCAATAAAGAAATCTGTCAACCTGGCAAATATAACCTGCACATTTTTATCCAGACTTATTCATACATTTGAGAAGTAGAACTGCATTTGCTAATGAGCTTTGGTAAAGCCAATAGGTTTGGCTTTGGTAAGCCGGCACGAATGTCATTTGATTATTATTTTTATTGCTAGCATTTGCCACAAAAATACAAAGAAGAAAGAAAATTAAATTGTGCCTACATCTAAATATGGCGTCCATACGCTTGCAATAAAATCTTGAAATTAAAAAGATGCTTCCCTGCATGTAGGTCCACTATGAACAAGTACAAAAACCCTTTTCAGTTTAATAAATATTGCATGAAAAATTCATTGAATTGATGTAAAATAAGGTAAGTATTAGCTGTAAATTACTGTGTTGGCACTTAATGATTGTGGTAGGTTATTCCACCTCCCCATGCTGTATGCTTGGCAGAAGCAAAATGTTAGTGACAGTTATACAGACCAGTAGATGAAGAGGACTGCCCAAAGACCCTCTATATATGTGTGTATTTTTTATTATTTAATTTCTTTTGTATATCTGTCCGGCAAAGAAGCTAAAGCTGTTTCTAGACCATGCTGCTTGGCCAAGTCTGACTACCTTACTTGGAAACACCCGGGTCACGGACCAGGCTCACCCCTTTCGGACCTTTGCTTGCTGTACTTGCTTGTGGCCTTCCAGTGTCCTCTTGCGCTCTCTCACCCACTTCTCTCTCATCTCCCTGCCTGTGGCATTTTGCCACCTTTTTCCTGTCTTTTTAATGTCTTTCTCTCTCAGCCTCACTTTCACTATTTTTTTCTCTTCAGTCTTTCAGCTCTTGTTGCATTTCAGCTTTTTTTCCCTTTTGACCCTCTCAGCTCTTCTTCACTCATGCCCCTATCAGCTCTTTGCGCTTCTGTCTTCTAAAGCTCT
This sequence comes from Calotriton arnoldi, assembly GCA_963921515.1. Lineage (NCBI taxonomy): Eukaryota > Metazoa > Chordata > Amphibia > Caudata > Salamandridae > Calotriton > Calotriton arnoldi. Next base: position 667,180 of record CAWUFW010006983.1, read on the forward strand.
TTCTCACTTTTGCCCCTTCTCAGCACTTTTTTACCACATCCTTGCTGTTTCTCTGTTGCGCTTCGCACTTACCTGCTCCGCGCTTCTTCCTGCCTATCTCCGCTCGTGCTCGCTGTTTCCTGTCCCTGCTAGCTCCACCCAACCACCTTGGACCTTATTAATGGTAGCAATAGAGTGGACATGCAGCTGTCAACATCCCAACCATGCCCAGCGCCAGAAGCCCTGGTTCACAAGGAACCCACTGCAGCCCACAGCACTGCTCGGCTGAAGCACATCTTGCCTTGTACCCCGAACATCTGTCGCCACACTGTGCGCCGGTCTTCTTCACACTAACAAAAGGTGCATTCTCCTGTCCTTGTTCCCACTTCTCCTACGCGTTTCTATCCTGCACCCTCCGACCTCTACCCCCACTGCACATTACACACACAACCACACCATGCTAGTCTCCCACCCCAGATGACACACATTCCACCCTCACCAGCCTTCTCAATAGTTGCTCACTCTCCTAACATGCCATATATGTTTGGGCCTTCTGCATTATCTCTCTGGACCTACTATTCCTCACAGAAGCCTGGATTAACCCATCATCTGCCCCAAACATTGCAGTTGCCATCCTTCTCGGGTACAAGATCACTAGGCAAGATAGAACCAGTAAACCTGGAGGAGACTCTATCATCCACAGAGAGAAAATCTACAGTTCCATCACTTCAGCGACCACATCGAAAACTTGGCCTTCAAACTCGGCACTTGAAATACCACCACCCTAAGAGAGGCACTACTCTACTGGTCCCCGGGACCAAGATCCAACTTTAGCTCCACATTTGCGGACCTCATTGCCCCTCTGACACTCCTATCCAACTCCTTCCTTCTACTCGGCGACCTCAACTTTTAACTCGAAGGCCAAAACGACCCAAACACCACCAATTGCCTGGAAGATCCGAACATACTAGCCCAATGAGTAAATAACCCCACCCATGCAACAAGACACCTCCTTGACCCCATATTCACCAACTTCCCCAAAATCACAGTGGACAACCCCGCCCGTTCACCTGGATTCTCCCTCATCCTATTCTGCCTCCACCTACCCAACCAACTCCGAACCGGACACACTCCGACTTCTCAGGACAACAAGATCCTTGAGGACATCAGGATCATCAGCCACGTCGCCCTTCCCACCAGGACAACCTAGCAGACTCCATCACAGACTTCAACACATGGATTTCCTCCTGCGAAGACTCCCTGGCTCCCCTTAGAACCACCTCCACATTTCGATCCAAGCCACAAGAAAGGTTGTACACAGAAGACCTCCGACTCACCAAGCATCATTGCAAACAGCTGGAATGCTGATAGTGCAACACCCACAAGATCCGACACTTAAAAGTCAGCCCCCACAGATCTACCACCAACGACTCAGAACCACCAAGCACTCAGTCCTCACCGACGGATCCAAAACAGCTGCAACACCTATAACAAAATTATCACCATTGTTAAGGAATAGATGTCCCCGCCTGCCAGCTCCAGAACGGACACCCTCTCACTGGAGACCTACACCCAGCTCTCTCACAACTCCACCAATGAAATCAACCCCATCTGCAACAGCTTTGTGCCCCAACCAGACTTCTCCCCCCTCGAAATCCTCCCCTCCAGCGTTAAGAACACCCAGGAAACCTCAGTGACCTGCTAGCCAGCCATACCCCCAATGGAAACCACACATTACCTCCACACCCCTTGTCCTCGACCCAGTCCTTACCCATGAAGTTAGTCACCCAACCCCAGGACAGGAAACAAAAGAGGAAATGCTGCTCAACCCCACTCACCATGAGCTTGATACTACAAAGTAGTAGCATTCCTCCAACACTTCCTGTTTTGTTTCTTGTCCTGTGGACATGAAGCAGGCAATGCTGAAGTCTTTACCAGACATTGACTTCCATCATTGTAGCAGAAGCTTGGTTTCTCTGCTGGGCTTAGGAACCTCTCACTATCTATGTGGCAGCTACGCATGTGGGGAAGAACTGGAATGAATCCCCAGGCATTGTCTTAGTATCTGTAAGCACATGACTGAGGTGAGCTGCATGCTCCTACATGGCTGCTTGCTGTCGTTATTCTATTTTAAGCTGCTACAGTGGATCCTGCTTTAAGTTTGGGGCATGGTTTCTGGTGTTATCATGGAGTTATAAAATTTTTATTGGACATATCCTGCGATGCTCTCTGGGCTTCTGTTTTATCATCTGGAGTGTCTATCTGTAGCCACTCAGTGGTATCTCTTCCTGAAAGATTGGAACACTGACACAGCTCAACAATCTACAGCTTTGAGGATGCTTGTTCAAGGCAATAGGGTGTTTGGCTCAGAACTGGAAGATATATTACATAAAATCTTCAAAGTAAGGAAGCATTTCAATTTGTTTCGAAAGCACTTTCAAGGCGATTCTAAATCCTTTAGACCGCCTTCTACGAGGCAACAGAATATGGAGCAGGGGTCAAGATTCCAGGGTAAATCTTCTTTCAAGTTCCAAAGAAAGATGAAACCGGATCTACCGGCCTCCAATCAAAGCTTCTGACTATAACGGGTACCAGGAGGAAGATGGCTTCAAGTACAAGGTTGGTAGCAGAATCCAGTATCTCCTACATACTTGGCGCATGGCAACTTTAGACAAATGGGTACTCAAGATCATTCTAATAGGTTACAAAATTGATTTTTCCTTCCCTCCGATCATTCCCACTCCTATACCCAGATCCCAGGAGAAGCGGAGGGCATTAGCGAGAGGCTTTCTTTCATTGGTCCAGAAGAGAATCATAGTTCCTGTCCCGAAGGAGTAGGAGAGAAGGGGGACTTATTTGATTGTGTTTCTTGTGCCCAAAATTCAGGGAAGATATTACATTGTTATAGATTCGACGGCCCTGAACAAGTTTGTGGAGAAAATACCCTTCAAGATGGAGACCCTGCAGAAAATAATCTTTCTCTTTAAACCGCACTCCTTCCTGACAACATTGGCCCTAATTGATGCTTATTTACATGTGCCACTGTACAAGCCGCATCAGCAGTTCCTGTGAATCTGTGTGTTGGGCAACCACTGGCAATACCGAGTTCATTTCCAAGGGTATTCACGAAGGCGGTTGCCCATTGTGGTTCGATTATGAATTTACCTTGAAAGACAAGAGGCGCTTGGCGAAACAGGAACAGTTGGTTTAATTAAACACTTAGGCTGAGAGCACAATTACAGAAGTGGGTGTGAGGACTGATCAAAGTACAATCGAGCTGAGCACGGTTTTATAAAATATTTGGGTATCATAAAAATACTTCAGGCGATCCTTGTTTGGTAAAGGAATGCGGGCCGTATCTGTGGAGTCGTAAATAAGGCCCCTGATAACAAATTCAGGTGGGCCTCGACTTTAGATGGACACAATGTGGGCCAGTGGGTAACATGTCCAGATGTCTGGCATGAGGGGCACGTGATCACTGTGTGTGCTGTGTCCTGATTGGCTATGTGTACCTAACTTCATGTGGTATGTGACTTTATGATGTTTTGCGTGCACCCCTCCGGCCATGTGTGCTTTATTGGGGCCAATCTCCCTGGACCAGTGTGGTGTCGCTAAGCTTATCTGGGGTATGGCCCAGAGTTTCCTGTTTGCGCAATTGTCTGCCGGCTACGTGCCACCTTACCTGTGATGTGTAAATTAGTAACCTCAGGCCTATGTTCCAGAGCCTGCCTGACCACGTATTTCCGAGTCTGAGTTGACAAAGAGTTCATGACTGGTGAGTTTAATAGTTAAGCGGTTTTGCTCATATATTCAAGTGTATCATTATGAACAGTGGCAGCGTTTTTATCAATATTAACATCTTCATGTCAAGGGAGTGTCGCTGTTTCCATTCCTGGATGACTGGTTGGTTGTTCCAGGCTTCTACAGTGGCAGTCTTGAATCGGCATCTCTCCTTGACCACTGCTACTCTAAATCATCATGGATTCTAGTTAAATCTCTGAAATGCCAACTTCTTCCATCTTCAGATCTGCTGTTCATCGGAGCACAATTCAAGACTCAGCTGGAAAAAGTCCTCCTTCCCATGGAGAGGATTATTTGCCTTCAGAATCTGTTGAGGTTTTTGCTGTCCAGCAAGGAAATCACCTTGTTCAAATGGATGGAGTTGCAAGGCCATATGGCACCATCGGTATTCACGATGCAATGACTACATTTGAAGACACTGTTGTGTCATATGCAGAAACATGGAGCCTTTTTAGCCAGGAATTAGAATTTCTTGATTCCTGTCTCCCCAGATTTCAAGCATAGTCCACAATGGTGGATGGATATGAACAACCTCTGCAGAAGAACAGTGATGCGCCCAGATCCTCCGTTAGTTCTGACAATGGATCCATGTTCATTGGGCTTGGGCGCTGCCCTGGAGGATCTGACAGTTCAAACGAAGTGGTCTTGGATGGAGGGTTTGAGATCTTCAAATTGGAGGGAGTTGACGGCGGTCTTCAGGGATCTCCAGTATTTCCATCAACATCTACACCACTGCAATGTGTTAGTGAGATCAGACAACATAGCGACGGTGGCTTACGTCAATCATCAAGGGAGTACCCATTACCAATCCTTAAATAAGGTGGCCTGCAACCCTATCACAGTAGGCAGCGACACATCACCTTTCTTTATCGGCTCTTCATATCAAGGGTCTTAACAACGTTGCAGCAGACCACTTGAGTTGAAAATTTCCCTCATCTCAGAAATTGAGGTTGACCACCTCCACTTTAAAGGGCATATGCAGACGGTTCTGCACTCCCTTACTGGGCCTGTTTGCTTCCAGTGATAATCTTCAAGGTTTTGCTCCAGGCTCTTGGAACAAGAGGCCTGGGGAATAAATGCGCTCACCTTGGAATGGCTGCAAAGACTCCTCTTTGGCTCTCCACCCACCCCCCCCACTTTCCTCTGATTCAAAATTGTTGTGCAAGATTCAACAGGAAAAGGCTTGTGTGATTGTGGTGGTCCCGTACTGGCTCAGAAGGGCTTGGTTTCCAGTTCTGAAGCACATTGCATGTCAACCTCCATGGACCCTTCCTCTCTCTCCGCTAAGGTTTTTCAGCCCTCTTTGGCTTTGTCTCTTACCCTCTCGGTCTGAATGTTGAGATCACTGAGTCTAGAAGCTTATGGTTTGCCTCCACATATTATTGGCGTGGTGCAGAAATTAAGATCATCTTCTACTCTTGGGGCCTAGTCGGCCAAGTCTAAACACTGGAAAGTCTTTGGTTCTTGGTGTTATGCATGGGGTGTTCTGTCTCCTCTATTCTTACATTTTTAGTGGATGGTTTTGAGAAAAATCTCTCCCTCTGTATCTCAAAAACTCAAGGTATTCCATTAAGGCATTCCATGTTAAGAGTGGTGTGATTTGAGGATGTGGTTTCCCTTTTGACCAGAATGTTCAAGAACTTTTCTATTTCTAGACCACCGGTTCGATTTCTGTTCCTTCTTTGGATCTGCCTTGAGATTGAGGGTTTTGCAAGATGCTCCTTTTGAACCCTTATCCACGTTGGATGTTAAATTCATGTCTTTTAAAGTCCTTTTCTTGGTAGCTATTACTTCTGCTCAACGGATGGGTGAACTTTCTGCTCTTCTTTGCCATTCTCTGTTTTGAACCTTCCTGGATGATGTTGTGGTGCTTAGATCAGATCCTTCCTTTCTTCCTAAGGTTGTTTCTAAGTTAAATTCTTTTCAGGAATTATTTCTTCCTGCTTTCTAGCCTGTTCCCACTTCTGAAGAAGAACGAAGAATGCATTTGTTAGATGTTAACCATACTCCATCAATTTATCTTGACAGATCCAGTGAATACAGAAAGTTCAATTCTCTGTTAGTCACTTTTGTCCTTGCAGGGAAGGGGAAAATATGTCTAAAATCGCCCTGAGTCACTGGATCAATGAGGCTGTGGCTCTTACCTACACCAGCTCGGAGCTTCCTCGGCTTCCAGGTTTGCAGGGTCATTCCACAAGAGGGGTAGCCGCCTCTTGGGCAGAGTTGAAGGGTGTTACTTTGGAAGAGATTTGTAGAGCTGGGACTTGAGCCTCATAGCACACCTTTATAAGACATTATAGATGTTTGCATGATCCGGAGAATTATTGTGGTTCAGGAGTGTTGCAATCCGTATTACCATGATTGTCTGTTATGTATTGGTGGTATTTTGATCAGGAGGTTTTGCATTAAATCACATCTGGTGTTTCATTATATCTTGATATTTCCAGAATTTTTCTTATTGAAGGCCATTGTTAAAGCCTTGGTATAGCTTATGGGTAAAGACTGGGTCGAAGACGAGAAATTGCCCTGATTGCTAGTTGATAATCTTCGTTCCTCTTAGTTCTAATCGTCCTCGACCCAGTCATTCAATCCCACCCACCCTCCCTGGTATGTAGGCCTTTGATAAGAGGCTTGGTTTTGCAAGAAGTGTTGGGGGAATGCTACTCCTGTGTAGTATCCAGCATAGGGTGGGCGGAGTTGAGTATTATTTCCAATTTTGTTTCCTGTACTGGGATTGGGTGACTAACCTCACAGGTGAGGACTGGGTCGAGGACAAGTAGGACTAGAAGTAATAAATATTATCGTTAAGTACTCGGGCAACACCATGCGCTTATCCACTCAGGAGCCCTCTCATACCCATGTTCACACTTCATCGTAGCCAACGGACGGGCCCAATCTGCACAGCCCAGACACCCCAGGACTCCTGGAAACACGCCACCATCTTACCAATCTTGAAGAAATCTTCGGCGTACACCAGGATTTTTGCAAACTACAGACCTATCTCCCTCCTCCCCTACCTGGCCAATGCACTAGCAAACCCATCCATTTCAGACAAGCTGACCACCTCATTCCCGATTCAGGTACTAGCCCAACCAAAGCACCAAGACTGCCCTCATCTCTGCCACCAACAGCATCATGGACAAGGGGGGGGGGCACGGCCGCACTCCTCATCCCAGACCTATTGGCTGCGTTCAACATGTCTCCCACCCCATTCTCATCCAACAGAATCCAAGGCCTGCAACTTCGGTTGGTCTGCTCCTTTCTCTGGGGGCGCACTCAGTCAGCTTAACTCCGTATTAGTCCTCCACCCCTCAAGACTCCTCACTTTTTACCGTCTGTATGACCCACTGTTAGAAATTGTGTTTCTGATTGGCAGACGTATGCTCCTTGTCCAAGCAGGAACTACAACCTAGTCGGGGTAAGTCAGCTACACACCATAAATTAACCTGTGCTTACCCTTTAGTAGCTTGGCACAGAGCAGGCAGGCAGGTTTAAATTAAGAGGCAACCCATGCCACAGGGCCTCAGGCAGGCCCTTGATCATGCCTTTGAGGGTCTTGTTGAATCTCTCAACAAACCCATTGATTTGTGGATGGTAGGGGTGGAGAACTTGTAAGTAACTCCGCACTCCTTGCACATTGAGTACATATAAGCAGACATAAAGTTGGTGCCCCGGTCAGACACCACTTCCTTGAAGACCCGACTCTGGTAAAAATCCCCATTAAGGCCTTGGCCACTGCAGGTGCAGTTGCAGTCCTCCGAGGTACGGCCTCCGGGTATTTTGTGGCATGGTACACAAGCACCAGAATAAACCTGTTGCATAGGCTGTCTGGGGATCCATCGGCTCTATAATGTCGATTGCCCCCTTTCAACAGGCAGGGGATTAAGGGGGGCCTTCTGCTTCTGTCATGTCTTCCCTCTGGCCTGGCAGGTCAAGCAAGTCTGCAGAAAGCATATGAGGAAATCTTTATCCAGGGCCAATAAAAGCGGCTGACAAGCCTGGCAAAGGCCTTGTTCTGGCCCAGATACCCTGCCAGGGGTATCTCATGAGATGTCTCCAGTAGGAAGGCCCTGTAGCATTGAGGAATGACCAGTGCCCTTGTTGCCCCATGCACAGGGGCCTTAGGCTCACTATACAGGAGGTTTCCCTCCCAGTAAATGCTGTTATTCCCAAAGGCATCGCCTGCTGCCTGGGCTTCGGCCTGTCGCCTCATGCTCTCCAGAGTTGGGCATTCCTTCTGTGGCTTGCAGAACTCCTCCCTGGTGGGCCCACCTTGTACTTGCCATCCAGCAAATTTAGGCAGGTCACCAAGGGAGGTAATGTTCTCAGTGGGCTCTGGAGCAGCCTCCTCTGGCACCCCATCCACCTCTGCTGGGAGACATTAAGGGGTTGGGTTCCCCACGTCCCTTGACCTTCTCTCTCTTGGCAGCTGTCTGGGCCAGTCTTCCAGGCCACAGAGCTCATTGACGTCCTTCCTGGGCAGCCACGGACCTGATGGTAACACATATCCACTCCGGCAACCCTAACATTTCCAGATGTGACTTGAGCTCTACTTCCTTCAGGTAGTGTGCTCAAGATCAGTCCCTGACAAACCGTCCACAGGCATGGCAGGGCTCACAGTATCTTTAAGATGACCCGACACCCCCAACACTGGATAGTGACACTCACGGTTGTCATCCACCACAACCTGGTAGAATGCATTGGGTATAACTTTCACTGGGGCCACCGGTTGACTCCTTATAATAGCCATGCTGGCTCTTGTGTCCCTCAGAGCCTCAACACCTTGTCCATTGATGGTAACCAACTGCCTACACTTTGCAGTATTGAAGGGCACATGGGTTTTAGAAACCATCTCAACATCACGCAGGGACACTAGAGTAACCTCCTCTGAGCTCCCCCCACTTACTGGGACAAACTCCTCCCCAAGCACTATACTTTCCAACCCTGGTGTCTTACCTCTACTGGAAGGTTGTGCTCTTTTTGGGCACTTGGGATCCCCCTTGTAATGCCCATACTCGAAGCACTCATATCAATTGGGAATCTTTGACAGTTATCAGGGAAGCTCTTTTTCTGATTGGGAGTGGGAGCCTTACCCCTGTACATTATTTTTCGGGCTTTGAGAGAACTCTTTTCTCTCTCTCCCCCCCTCCCCCCCCACCTTACTTTTGGTGAAAACCCTGACCACCCTTTTGGGAATCTCCCCCCCCTCAGATGCCTTCTTGAACACTCTGGTGCTGACCCAGATGTCTGCCTCCTTAGCAAGCTTCCTGGAGTCAGTCAGCTTGCTATCAACTAGGTGTTGGCACAGCTCTGGGAAACAAATAATTAGCATTTGCTCCTTCAAAATCAAGATGCACAGCCCAGAGTAATCAGCAACTTTGCTACCTCTCACCCGCCCTTGAGTGCCTTACTAGCATAATCAATGAAGTCCACCCATGCTTGTGAAGACATTTTGTGGCTGCTCAGTCTATTCCTCTCAGGGGTCAGCTCAAATATACTGACTAGAATGGCCTTCATGGGGGTTGACTGGATTTGATTCTCTACCTCTAGTTTCAGGAGTGTCCCTTCACACCGTGGGCATGTATCTCCACAGGCTACCTCCCCAGATCTCCCCAGGAACCTTGTGCACCCATAGTCATCTCATAGGCAGAGAACTATTTGTCACTGTCGTCCCCCACAAAACTGCAAACTTTCCCTTCTCCAGCAGACACTGCACATACGCTGCCACCACTACTGCTGGAATCCGCTTGCATGGCTGTAATGTCCAGCTCTCTAATGCTTAGCTCATTGGCCAACCTTTTTCTCCTCTAGAGCTTGCTACTTCTCCAACTTGGCAAGCTTTTGCTCTTTCTCAATTTTTTTATGCTCTAGTTTAAGTTTTCTCTCTACCCTCCTGTCCTCCAGCTCCTCTGGGGACAAGTTCCTGGATGGCACACAGCTCCCTTCATGTTCATGTATTCCAGTCCTGGGAGGATGTTCCTTCCCTCCCAAACAGGTTGCATGTCAAGACCCTCCTGGTCTTGTTCTAACTATTCCTCAGATCCTTCTTCCTCATTATCTGTGTGGTTCTGTTTGGATTCTGCCCATGCTCTCAAAGCTGTTCGGAGCTCTCCTTTCTTAGCACTCCCCTTTGTGAACAACCTCTTCTCTTGGCAGAATCCCTTGAGCTGGGCCCGAGTGTAGCTCTCTAGTTTGCCCAGCTCAAACTCCATCCTGTCAGGTGAGGTCACAGACACAATGGGAAAAAAATGAGAATAGAAAAAAACTTTGGAAAAATCGAAAATATCAGTTAAGGAGAATTGGCTCGATTTGCTATGGATATGGAGTAGTAGTGTACACCAAGTCACTATATGGCACTGTGCAAACACAAGTCCTATCCTCCCCGCTGATCACCAATGTTAGAAATTGGGTTTCTGGTTGGCAGAGGTATGCACCCTGTCCAAGCAGGAACCACAATCCTAGTCAGGGTAAGTCGGACACTATAAATTAAACTGTGCTCACCTTATGTTAGCTTAGCACAGAGCAGGTAGGCATAACTTAAGAGGCAATATGTAAAGTAGTTGTGCAACACTTCAAACAGTAACACAGTGAAAACACCACAGGAAGACTCCACACCAGTTTAGAAAAATAGATTATGATTTTATAAACAATACAAGACCAAAACGACAAACATCCAATAAGTAAAAGTCGAGGTATGAATTAAAAAAAAAAAAAAAAAAGTAAATATAGCACTTAGAAGCAATAAGCGCCTTTGGGGGTTATCTAGTTGTGCTGGATCGGGGCAAAGTCGAGTTTAGGCCAACCGAGATGGAGAGCGGGCCAGGTTCAGGAGTCATGCAAGTCCTGCTGAACAAAAGTATCTTGATCCTAGTCACAACAGCAAGATGCGGGGTGTAGCCAAGCGATGCGTCTGTGTCGATCCTGCAGTCAATGTGATGTGTCGATTTTCTCCACGTAACTGTGGCAATGCGCAAGTTCCAAAGATGAAGCACCGGTTCCCAGATGCGTTGGTTCCAAGTGTGATGTGCTGGGTTCTCCACTCAGTCGAGGGGAAGCGTTGATCGTCTCTTGCAGCGGCTGCCATGCGGTGGTTCCGATGCGTCTGTTCCAATGGCTATGCGCTGGTTTCAAGTGCAATGATTCCGTTCTGTACCTGCAGCAGCAGTTCTGCCTCACACAGCCGAGGATGCGTCGGTTCCACTGGAGCAAGCACCTGGATCCACTTCCAATGGATCAGGATCAGGGGGTACAACTTTGATATCCCTGAGTCTTAAAACAGGAGGCAAGCCAGTATGTTCTTGGAGATCACTCTGGGTTCAAGTCAAACAGTCCCCTTCTTCCTTAGCAGGCCAGAGGGCAGCAGGGCAGCAGAACAGAAAAGCAGTTCTTCCAGAGCTGCAGTCCAGTAGAGTGGCAGTCCTTGTAGCAGCACAGCAGTCCTTCCTCCTGGCAGAGTTTCTTCACAGGTCCAGTAGTGTCTGATTTTTTGGGGGGGGGTCAGAGGCCCAGTACTTATACTTAGTTGTGCCTTTGAAGTGGAGGTGACTTCAAAGAGGGGCTTTAAAGTGCACAGAGGTCCTTCGTCCCAGTTCTGGCTCCAAACTTACTACAGGGGGGTTATGCAGCCCTTTGTTTGGGGAAAGGACACTGCTTTTCCAGGTATGTGTCAGCTCCTCCCTTCCATCCTGCCAAGGATGACCCATCAGGATGTGGATGGCCACTCAGTCACACCTAACCACCCTTTGTGTGTCGTTGTCTAGAGCAGTGGTCTTAACTTTTTAATGTCGCTGCTGTGTGAAAAAAAAAATCTTTGCTGCCCCCTTCAATTTTTCAAAGTTATTCTATTAAACTGCCAATATTTAAATATGTCTAGATTTATTTTAACATTGCAGGTAATTTCTGTACCATTTTAAAAATGCAATCAAATACATCATTACTATTCAGGTCAGGCAGGCCTTATTAACAGGTAAATATATCTACTGTGTGATTATTACAAATAGGGGTGGGAAGAATATTTGGAGTCCCTTCTCTTTTGACACCATCTCCCAGCCAGGATATAAATGAAAAAAGACGTTAGACCATTACAGAGTGGCTTACTGCTGTCCCGCCACCCCCACCCCCCTTGCGGAAATGAAATGAAAATAGGTACTTATGAAGCGCACGGCTACTCCACAGAGTGTCCCGGTGCTGAAAGGACCACCAGCAGACACGCAACCGAAGCCCGAAGGCCAACCCGCCCAAAGAAAACTTATTGCTGGAACAGCCAGGTTTTTAGCTGTCTCCTAAAGGTGAGCAGGTCCTGGACCTGCCTAAGATGGAGAGGCAGACAGTTCCATGAGCGGGCAGCCAGTACTTGAAAGGAGCGACCGCCAGCCCGAGAGCGGGCAAATTTAGGAATGAGCATCAGAGACTGCCCCGAGGACCTCAAGGCACGTTTAGGCTCATAATGCTGGACCCTTCTCCTGAGATCTACAGCGCCCGTGCCATGAAAGGCCCGAAAAGCCAGAACCAGAGCCTTAAACTAGATCCTGTTCCGTACCGGTAGCCAGTGCAAGTCAATCAGGTGGATCGTCATACGTGCTCTGGGTCCCACCATGAGAATGGCTTTGGCCGCCGCATTGTGAACCACCTGCAGACGGTTCAGTAAATACTCAGGTAGGCCCAGATACAAAACGTTGACGTAATCCAACCTGGATGTAATTAGGGCTTGTACTACCGTCTTTCGATACTCAACCGGTAGCAGGGGGAAGGAAGTTTTTTAGCATTTTCAACATGCTGAAACAGGTGCCAGCAACAGTTTGAATTTGAGCCTTCATTGTTAGAGTGGCGTCCAACTTGACCCCCAAGTTCCTCACCGTGCTCACTGGAGCAGTGGGTGGGGACATATCATGAGGCCACCATTGGTGCCATGATTCGCATGGCGGGCAACCAAAGAAAATAATCTGACTTTTCGGGGTTACACTTTAATTGGTTACGCCGTAACCAGGAGAAAACCTCCGTCAGACAGATGTTGATCTCGTTGCCTTTAAAATCAGTGCCTTTGTCGCACATAAACAACAGTTGAGTATCATCGGCGTAAGATACTATCTTACGTATGACTCAGCTAAGAGTGCGAGAGGGGCCATATAAATATTAAAAAGTGACGGGCTCAGAATGGATCCCTGCGGAACCCCCACCTTCATAGGCGGAATGGGGGCTGAGTAGGGAGGGGACAAGATTTCCTGCTGTCGATCACTCAAAAACGAGGCGAACCACTTGAGTACCGTGCCCCCGATGCCGCAATCCCGTAGGCTCTGCAAGAGCCGGTCATGGGGCACGGTATCAAAGGCCGCGGACAGGTCCAATAGTATCAGCACTGCACTTCCCCCTTTATCAAGCTGTGTTTTGATCGTTTCCGAGACTTCCAATAAAGCAGTTTCAGTGCGGAGATGGGCTCTGAAACCAGACTGGCTCTCGTGAAGTATGTGGTTAGCTTCCACATATTCATTCAATATTAGATTGACGTACTTTTCGAGGGCTTTGGAGAAAAAAGGCAGCAGTGATATAGGCCTGTAGTTTGAGGCTACTGCTGGGTCAGCAGAAGGTTTCTTCAATAGGGGAATAATTTTGGCCTTTTTCCAGCTACTAGCTACCTGCCCCTTTTGTAATGAAGTATTCAAGACCAGATTGACGGCTGGATTTATAATCTCAGCGATAATAGACAGTGTATTTGCTGGGCAGGAGTCTGAAGGGGATCCTGACTTCAAAGTGTTCATTATCTCAAGGGATTTCACTATGGAGATGGGAGGAAACTGAGTGAGGGAAGATCCAGCCCCAGAGCCGGTCAGGCGTAGAGACCTTGCCTCGTCTCCCTTAGCTATGGATGAAGTGGCAAAAGACTTTTGGATCGTACAGATTTTATCGTGGAAGTAGCTGGCAATATGATGAACCCAGGCAGACGTGAGAGTAAATGGAGTTCCCACCGCACTAGGAGAAGAGAAGTTCTTAACAATTTTGAAGATCTCTTTACTCTTATGTGCCGCTACCTCAATTTTAAGCATTTCTTTTCTTCGCCGACTTTTTTATAGTGGGTTTTCAGAGCTTGTTTGTATATGACTTTATCTTCGGGATGAAACTTATTCCGCCACACTCTCTCCAACCTTTTGCAAGCACTTCTGCTTTTCCTAAGGGTTTCAGTAAACCATGGAGCAGAGATGCGATTCGATTTAGCCACTCGAGTAGTAAGGGGAGCCAGCTCAAAGGCACGACCCTCGAGCCAACTCTCAAGGCTGAGTGCATCTATCTCAGTATCTCCGCTAAAAGGAATCGGGTGCTGACTCATAGCTTCCTTTATGGCATCTGGCGTAATCTGACTGAAGGGTCTGAAGCTACACGGACGGGGCTTGCCGCGGGATTGCGAGTTGTATAGATCCTTGGGGATTTTAAAACTTAATAGAAAATGATCAGACCACACCAGCGGAAGCGGAATGTCTGTTTCTATTCTAACATTAGAAAAAATCTGGTCTAAGATATGTCCCTTTTCATGGGTGGGGAGATGAACATAGGGGGCCAGATTAAAAATCTCAAGGATTCCCGCAACCTCATTGACTCGGGCTCGGCTGGGTTATCCATATGGATATTGATATATTCTAAAACCAAGCAGTGCTTGTATTTGGTAGCTATCGGAGAAATAGCTTGGCTAAGTGACTTCGTAAATTTCCCTGTGAGGCCAGGAGGCCTATAAATAAGAACGCCTGCTATTGTCTGGTGGGCGGATGCAGTGAAAAGAAAACCAAGGGCTTCCGCGCCGTTAATATCCTCAGTAGGTAAAATTGAGCACGAGAAAGTTTTTTTTTTTTTTTTTTTTAATTGTGGCAATTCCCCCTCCTCTGCCCACTTGCCGGTCCTTCTTTAAAATTAGGTAGCCTGGCGGGATGGCACTGGCAATCGTGGGATTAGAGCCCTCGTTGAACCAGGTCTCTGTTACAAACATTAGATCGGGGTTGGTATCAAGCAGAAGGTCATATAGTAGTAACTCATGTTTTTTATTAGACCGAATATTTAGCAGCAGAGCCTTCAGATGACCACCCTCCCAGGAACACAAATCCAGAGGTGTACTACCAGTCTGCTTGGTAACACATTCCCCATTGAGCTCTCTACTATAAAGGCCGGCTGTCAAGGTACAAAGGGTACATACAAGCAGTTTCGTTGCAGGGTTAATAGTTTTTGGAGAACAACAGCTCACCCGTTTGTCAATGTCTAGCAAATCAGTCCTACTGTAGTACACCTTCCTACTGGAAGAACCAGCAGCATTTCTGGCACCGGCCGCCTCCGGGACGCTGACGGGCGCAGACGGGCTTGCCTTAGGCGCGCCAGCTGCGCGCCCGCTTCCTCATGGGTTAAGTAGTGTGTGTGCTGGGAACACTAGACCGCTCCACCCGCACCACACACTCTGGAGCCGGAAGTGGGGAAGCCGGAAATGCAATTAGCAAGCCGAGGGTACGTCGCAACGCCCTCCGCGCAAACGGCACCAGCCGCGGCGGAACAGGGCAAGAGTACCCTCCGGCTGGATCAAGCCCCAGTAAATGTGCAAACTGGCTCACGGTAAGTAGCACCCCCTCTTCCCATCAACTCTCTAAATTCGATAGCAGCGTTATTAAAACTGTTAAAAGAATCACTTTTCTAAAACAGTAAAAACACTCCCCAGTACACGGGCAGCGCCGAGGACTTACTGGTGTCAAAGCAATGTTATCAGCATAATGTTGCTTGTGGCCTGAGCCTGGCGTCCCCCCCCCCCTGGAATCACTTGAGAGCCCCCTAGGGGGGCTCGCCCCCCAGTTTGAAGACCTCTGGTCTAGAGGGAATGCACAAAGTCCAGCTGTCACCCACCCCAGACGTGTATTGAATACAGGCTGCAGGTGCACAGAGCTAAGAGCAGAGAAATGCCATTTTTCTAAAAGTAGCATTTCTAAAATAGTAATGATAAATTTAACTTTGCCAGCAAAGAGGATTTATCATTACCGTTCCAGTGATATGAAACATGACAAAGCTACTCCTTCTCAGTCAGGAATTACAGCTTTTTAAATGTAATAATAAATTCCAAATGTTAACCTATGAGAGGGGTAGGCCTAACTGTAGTGAAAAACGAATTTGGGTGTTTTTCACTACCAGGACTTGCAAAACTTAAAAGTACATGTCCTACCTTTTATTTACACAGCACCCTGCCCTATGGGCTACCTAGGGCCTACCTGAGGAATGACGTATATGTAATAAAAGGGGAGTTTAAAGCTTGGCATGGGGTTTTAAATGCTAAGTCGACATGGCAGTGTAAACTGCACACCCAGGCTTCGCAGTGGCTGGCTTGAGACATGTCTTAAGGAGCTACGTTTGTGGTTGACACAATTAGTGCTGTAGGTCCACAAGTAGCATTTAATTTACAGGCCCTGGTCACGTATTGTACTCGACTAGGGATTTCTAGATAAATAGGCCAATTGTGGATAAGTCAATCAAATCTTGTTTAGGGGAGGGGCATAGGAACATTAGCACTGTGCTGAGTCCTAAGGCCAACAAAAAGAATACAGCAAATTTGAAGGCAAGCAGGTAAAAAGTATTGTGGAAAACCACCCTCAGACTGTGAGGTCTAACACCCACCCTGCCAAAATCAGCACCCAGCTCATCTTCTCTCTCTGTGATGACACCCCAAACACCAACGTGAACTTAATCAGCTGTATGTCCGAAGGCACAGATTTGATGAAAACCAACTGCTTAAAACACTGCAGCGGTGAAACAGAAGTGATCGTATTCGGAAAAGACACCTCGCTCTGGTCATCAGCATAGTGGCTTTCAGTGCTAGGAACCACTCCCAAGCTCATCCAATCTTGCCCAGGAACCTAGGCAACTTAACTGACTATCAAATCTCTGTATTCAACCACGTCAACACAGTTGCATCCACCTCCTTGCACACCTTCAAGCTACTCAGGAAAGTCTTCAGATGGCTCCTGCTGGGCGCCTATAAATCCGTTACACAAGCTCTGATCACCACCATAGTGGTCTATGGCCTCTACGTTGGCATCACCTCCCTACTCGCCAAGAGGCTTCAAGTCCTACAGAACACAGCCGCAAGACTCACACTCAAAGTACCATACCACACTCATATACCCAAACACCTTAAGGGCCTCCACTGGCTTCCAATCCACACTCTCGCCCTCTTCAAACTCCCACACAGCAGTACTCAAACAAGGCAAGGCTATATATCCAGTTTCACTTGACACCTCCGCTCAGCCAACCTCCTCCTCACCTACTTCCCTTGGATCTGCGAGCCAGAGCCGAAGGCTGTGCCTTTTCTTACCTCCTTCCCCGCCCCCCTCCAAAGCCTAGAGCGATCTACCTCAGCGGTCAACTCCATCCTAGAGATCCATAAGTACCTAAAACATGGTTCAACCAGTTGGCCCCAGACAGACCAGCATCCCCTTTTTAGGCGCCAGGATACCCTCCCAGGTGATGTGAGCCATACAAGTAGTATAGCATACCTAGACAAAAGCTGAGCAAACAGAGCACACACATACAATATTTGGAGATTTTGTTTAAAATTTCTGAAGCCTGCTTCCTTGTTCTGGGGAGAATTCAGTTGAGATTTTATCTTTCCTTTTAGCTGTGAAAGGTTTAGGCTCAGTGCTCCCTCACTTGACCATGGCTTCTTTAGATTGCTCACATTTTTCATACAAAGTGAGGAACTCATTTGAGTCATTAATACTATGGAGTAGGCCTTTTTTGCTTCCATCTCTTGTAATGCTTAATGCTTTTCTTGCTTTGCAGTTTGCCAGTGGAGATTATGGTGCTGGAGTGGGTGCACAAGATGGGTCCAGGCTCCATCAACCGCTACTGACTGAGAGGTGCAAACACATTGCGAAAGTGGTGTAAAATGAGTGATCACAAGGTTGGTACATATAATATTGACTTGTAGCATCCATAAGTCACAGTATAAATTTCTCAACACTGTGTTCTTTATGAAAGAGATGGCAGTTTACAGATTAAACAAAAAAAATTCACTAAAGCCATATCACAATATATTGGCTCATACAATGGACTTTCTTGGGTCCATGGAAAAGTAATGTGTATGAAGTCTGTTGGATGAACTGTCGAACACAAATTATTTTTTTTAAGTTATTTATGATGAAAGCTGGTAATGTACCTCATTGTTGGTTGATACTTATCTTATTGTGATCCAAAACCTCAAGGTACTTGGGTTATTTTTATCCCATGCTTACACCTGCCAGTGTTGTAGCAATTAAGATTGACTCAATTAAAGATAATTTAAAGTGTGGGGGGCGTGGCCAGCAAGATGGCGGGCAGCTTTGGCCGCGCATTGCCATCTCTCGAACCCCTGAGGGGTGTGCGACATTGTGAGGCCTTCCCAGGAGCACACCAGCATGGCGAGCGGGGCGTGACTTGAGCCATGCGCTCTTTGCAGTTGAGATTTCCCCAAAGACAAGGCCCAATAGCTGCGGGACCGGAGAGTGGCGGCACGAGCCCCACCAGCCATAGACATCAGCCCCCTGGATACCAGTCTCAGCCAGAGGATGGGGGAGGCGGCCGCTGTGACAGACTGCGGTGGAGTGGAGGACGGAGGAGGCGTCCATCACTGCTGCAGAGAGGCCCCTGTTGATGGCGTGGATCCATCCCTGGTCTGAGGGGCAGCTGAGGTTCATTACTGCTGTGGCATATTGCTGCTGTGGCATATTGCTGCAAGAACGTTTCCTGAGACACTGTTGGTACACACGCTTCCCTGTGCCTTAAACTATCGGACTGGTGCTGCTTCTGAGTGGCATTGGAGGGGCTGCGTCCCCCTGCCTTCACTGTGCCCCGTGCGTGTCTGACTCGAGGCACTGCTATGTGGCCCCCTGGGTGGTAGCTGTGCGGCGACCAAAGGTTGCATCAGCCCGTGTTCGTGTGGCCCACGTGGATTGGCCTGTTGGCTATGGGGTGCCAGTGTGGTGCTCATCGGCTGTGCCGGAGCACTGTGGTGTGGCACGATCCTGTGGTGGTTGGGCCTTCTGATGGCAGCAGAGGAGCTGTCATTGCCCTACCTCACCACCGTACCTTTCAACTGGTTCTTGCCCTGGCCCTGGGGTGCGTGCTGTCCCCGCCGACTGACTCTCTGGGGGCCCTCTGGTGCTGCGGCTTGTCCTCCGGCACTGCAGCGCTTTATAAGTGTACTGCTCTGGCTTTCCTGACTGCCGGGGTGTCGCGGAGTCGCCGGGACTCGTCTGCCGCGGAGGAGCCCGGCCGTCGTTCCAGGAGAAGCCCATGGTGGTAACTAGTTGGGGGTTCAGCCACGATAGAGGACAGCCTACAGGGCTGAACTACCCCTTGGAAAGATGAGGAGCTCACGGCGCTGTTTCTTGATGGGCCCCTGATGTGATCTACAGAGATTCTGGGTGGTAGCGATTGGGGCCCGCTCTGGCTTAATAGCAGGGGTCTGCTGAGGGGAGCAGAGAGGCAGCGCACATCTCTTTGTGACCCAGGCACACCCATACAAGATTGTAACCCGGCCGTGTGGCACCGCGGTCGACTATGACAGAGAGAGCTGGTGTACCCGTGGGGGTGACAGAACAAACCGCTGCACCAAGCGGGCGGATTTTGCAACCTGTTGGATCAGTTTGGATCCCCCACGTACACTATGGGCAAGGACAGACTGACTAGGGGGGCACAACAAACGAAGATGGACCAATACATGGCCCCAGGTACTGGAGGGGGCCAGCCTGTGGAGAAGAGGGAGATGCCATGGGACGTTAATGAACCAACGGGTGCCCAGATCCTTGCTGCTATCGTAGCCTCGAGCCTGGAGGTACAGACTAAGATTGAGACTGTGGCATTGGATGTTAATTTGCTGTGTACGGATCTCCGCAAAGTGATGGAGAGATCTATTGAAACGGAGCAGCAAGTGTCCACAATGCGGGAGAAGATGACGGCGCTGTGGACTGCGGTGGCCGTGCTCGAGGCCCGTTCACAAAAATTGGTCAAAGGGCGGAAGACGCTGTCATGTCCTTTAGGCTAGTCCTGTCATGTATACCCCCTTTTACATACATTGTCCCATCCACACGACAACAATTCTGAACAGGTGACCTTTTACCTAGTAGTTTGCTTCTGTCTCTTCAACACCAGGCTCTTAGTATTTTATCATAATCCCTGTACCTGACATACATAAACATGTCCTCAGGCACTGCATAATTATTCTGTATAAGGGTCACCACTTTTTTTCATCCTTGGCCAACAAGCCCGCTGTGCATGATTGTATTGTTTTGGAAAAACATTTATGATTGTTTTCAAAACATATTGATTCTAGAAGAAACCCTGGAGTGACCTCTCTAGTATATAAGACCGTTATTCCCCCCTGCAAATGAGAGGAGAATTCCTTCCACGCTGACACGGGGTCCTGCATGCTGCATCTTCGACACGCAGCGGTCTGACATCCCTTGCAGGGTGTCATCCTCGGAGCAGAGACGGGGTCCTTCATTCTCTACCATCAGGTGAGGGGGTTGGTTCTTCCCTAGGGGATTCTTGGATATATATATATATATCTATACACATATACATGCTACACCTACATATCTAGGCTAGGTACATTTAGGCAAATTACGTAGGGCGCGCATTATAGGAGTATGCAAGTGCTTCTGTCTTATCTGAACTGTATATGTTCATCTTCTTAGCACTATGGTAGAAATGTATCTGTTTACTATATTAGTACTTGCGATTTCTTTCGAATGCTTCGGTCTCCTGATTGTCGCTGCAAATATGTTTTACACAAGACTGACGCTGGACCAATAAATACTTCTTGAAACGTCCTAACCGCCATCCTGTGTATTTTCTGAGAATAAGTAAGCACGAGTGAAAAGCACGGTACTGTTTTCCACGATCCCTGAGGAATCGAGGTTGTCATGTTCAGTGGTTGCCAGAAACTACCTACACCACTGTAAAATACAGGGGGGGTGGTAGTGGCACTGTAGAGCTAGCTGGTCTAACGGCTGACGTATCCTGTAGGGTTGTTGTGAATCGGTTTGGACACCAGGCCCTCAGTTTAGGTCATCCAAAACGCGCAGGTCCTGGGGATTCCTAGGAACTGCACGACATGGCGCTGCCAACTTTGGTTTAGTTCTTATATTAACAGTTACAATCTGAGTAGTTCAGTCGTGCTTTTTCAGAAAGCCCTGCTCACACTTTTTAGAGACGTCTGAAGTGGGAAGGGAGATCCGCCTCAGCTGAGCAGATATACCCTGTGTATTGGCTGAAGGTTTAAACAAGCTTGTAAAGATAAAAGATTCCCACATTGTGCAAAACCCCTAATTACTAAAAGTTTCACTCTTCTCCTTTTCAGAATGCCTGACAATGCGAGTGGGGGTTCAGGGGAAGGCGAATTTGCAAACGTTCTTAACATTACAGAAAACTGCAGACTTGCAGTAACTATAAAATTGTTAGAACACGGCGTACCCGCAACAGGTGGCTGTGTTACCTTCGTGACTGAGGCACACGAGGTGTTCAAATCAGAGGTATTCTATTCTTGGGTTCAGTTCCCGCCTGCAGATCCACAGACTAAATAGTTTCATACATACATTGTAGTTAAACCACCGGAAGAATACATTCCATACGAAGACATTGAAGTCAGGTTAACTTACCAGCAACACAAACTGGTTTAAAAGTGCCCTCCCACACACATCTGTCGTAAGACTCGGTCCACTCAGCATAGAAGGCGCGACCTGGCCGGTCTTAGGGACATACACTCCACATCCTGAGATAGATAAACTACCAGTGGATAAAGTCCATACAATATACAAAGACATAGTCCGGCTATACAGACACATTGTTCAGTTTGTCTTACGAACATTAACAGACAACCTACGAGAAATGTTCCAGTCGGTCCACATAAGACCACTCCTACAATTAGCCCACAAACACTAAAATCAGTAATGGGGACAATCCCCTCCAAACTGGAGCAAATTCCGTTCTGGATAGCACAAAAATTGCACAGCTGAAAGCAGTATTTCCCCATACGGGTCTGCAAGAAAAACAGAGAATGCTAACCATTTGCTTCCCAGTGGGGATGTTTCCCTCGATTGAGGATTGTTACCACTTGGGGGAACAATCTTTTCTGCCGTTTACATCAGAATATACGGTACCCCTTCCATAGCACTCATTCCAGAGGTATTGAAGCAGATACAGAATGAGTACGGGGCAGGACCTGCCCTGGACTTGGGGATGAAACTGATGGGTAATTTTGCACAAGTCTCTGCAATCATGCTGAGCAACATAAAAGGGGAGGCAGTAGCTGTGGCTATACACCACCGCCTAAGGGAAATAGCTCCTATAAATAAGGAGCGAGAGTTGCCAAAGATTATCGGAGAAACCTATGCCGCATTCGGTAGAGATAGTTTGGGAGCCTAACCAGGGAAACCACAAATGGCAGGTAGTCCCAACAAGGACAAGTCGAAGCAAGCACCCTCTTCTTCTAAAAAGAAATGGGATAACAAACAATACAAAAATAACAATACAAAAAAGAATTCACGATCATGGGGTGGGTCTCCCCTACGGGAGTCCTCTGAAAAGAGGTATAACCTTAGGAATCGTGATAACATTAGGAAACCTGACAGGTATCAGGACACTGATACACGTTCCTTTCAGGGTTCATCAAAAAACTCGAAGAGGGACGGGCAATCAGAACAAAAGACAGAAGATTGACCAAAGACAAAAAGATAAACACATCGTAATTCAGATTACATTATCAAGCAAGAAGAACAACCTAAAGCAAAGCCTCAATTCAAAAAGAAGAAACTAGCTGTCTTGAAAATTAGACATGCCCAGGTTACTGTGGACTCCACTTCTGAACGGGGAATGGGCTCTGACGATTCTAGACAGCGCGGCAGAAGTAACAATAGCTTGCGGGAACCTGAAGGATTTTCTGGTGACAACAGTATTGAATGAACATATCACGGTTGAAACACCTGATACAAGAGTTAGTGTCCCACATAGACTGTACGAAATTATACTCGAAATAGAGGGGGACATCCCAAGAAAAGTTAAAGGTCTCTTTTGGGAGAACTTAACATTTGGATATGACATCCTATTAGCAGAAAAAGATTGGCCACCAAAATTCGTGATAGATTGCCCAAAAGGGGAAAGCGTCATTTTGCCTGATTTCTCCGACCTTGTTCCAGAATCTTTAAAACATTCATACGCGCAGGAGTAGGCGTTAGCGCTAGCTCCGCCATTATACCGCAAACATGTAGGGTGGGACGTGGAGTCTACTCCTCACGACATCCGATTAAAATCTACTCCAAATTCAGAGACAGTACCCTATTTAAAATGATGCAAAAAGACAGGTCAAAGAAATCTTAGACCAACTTGAATACCAAGGTGTGATTGAGACTTACACCTCCACAGTGAACAATCCTTTGTTTCTCATAATCAAACCTGACAAATCATATCGTCTAGTTTTAGATTACCGACATTTAAACACAAGCACATGAACATTTGCAGTTCAAAACGCACATAGACCGCATTAATTAATAACATTGTGTGGAAGAAATACAAAACGACATTAGATATCTTGAATGGATTCTTCTGCCAAAATATAGCTCCAGAAAGCAGTTATTTGACAGCATTTTCTGCCCCCGGCACTCAGCGCCACTTCTGTCATTTGTCCCATGGGTATAAGAACAGACCGGGGCTATTCTCGGCAAGAGTGTCAGAATTATTACAAACATGCGACGAGGAGGGAGTGTCCTATGTAGATGACATCTATCTGACGGACGATGAATTACTTGAACACTTGTGCAGGGTGAACAACATAATTGTGGGTTTCACCCACTTGGGCTACAAATTTAATTTCAAGAAATCAAAAATTGTCCATCTCAATGTCCTATTTTTGGGATATGAGCTATCAAGTGAAGGCAAGAGCCTGGCAGCCAACTTTATAGAAAAGTGCACGCTGCTCCAACCTCCGAAGACTCTGAAGGGTTTGCAATACATTTTAGGGATTTAATTTTGGTATAACATACATTCTGGATTATGCAGAAAGAGTAAAATCTTTCTATGACTTAATCAGACCTGATTTCACAGCACATCAGTGGACACAGGAACATACAGATATTCTCCATTCCATTCAGGCTGACATGATAGCATCAAAACATTTTCACACGTGTGAAGTGTACCAACTTGGTGATCCGGGTGGTCCCAATTGCATACAAATCACATTTATACACAAATGCTGAAATATGATTTGCGGCCACAGAAAAAATACTGACAGCAGTACAAACTGCTATAGTGGGAGAAAGAGCACCAGCACAGGGGAAATGCATAATCGTTGTAACCCCGGTGCCAACTTTAGAAGCTGTGACCAAAGCGAGGATTCCAAATGCAAAAGCACTGCATCCACGATGGATACAATGGGCTAATTCTCTCACTGCAACAGACATAGATTACAAATATGATCCTACACTGGAAACGCAAGCATTCCTGCAGTACGAACAAGAATACCCTCTCCTGAATTAAGTCTTGCCGCTAGAGAAATATGAATACATCATTTACACTGATGGTTCTGCTCAGCCTCCCATTGGAAGTAAATAACAGTATTGCGCAGCATCTGATATAGTGAAGGGATGTATGCTGGACGGTCAGTTCCATCCCAGCAATACAACTAAACAATCTCTAGGAGATTGTACAGCGCAGCTGGCACAACTGAAAGCCCTGATATTAGCACTACAATTACCGTATCGGGAATTCCCCACACTGAAGGTGTGCGATACGTTCCTCTGTGTACAGTCTTATAATGAATATCTTCACTACTGGTGCCAGAATGGGTTTAGAGATTCCAAGGGTTCCACAATTAAGCATAAATTGGTATGGGAACAAGTGGCAAAGCTGAAGGAATGCCTGCCACCGGCTCACATTATTCACTCCTTGAGGCATCAGCTTGTTGGTGTACCCGTTGAAGGGAATTCACTGGCTGATGAAGCCGCCAAGGCGACAGTGCGAACTGCTGCTGTTGCTGCAATCACTCGTTCTAGCACGAGGATAGACCGAGACATACTGATCGCTGTCAACGCCTCGAAAAACGGCTCTGCTGTGCCAAAGGGCTTTCCACTCAAGTACTCCTATAAATTAGATGCGCAAAATACACCAATTGCTCAAATTCCAGGAGTGGGGGATAGAGTTATACCAAACATGGATCGCAGATTAGGTTTAATTCTAGCTGCCCACGAGGGTCTGGGCTCAGCACACGCAGGAGTCACTGCTACAATTTCATTGTAGAAGCAGCGATACTGGTGGCAAGGTTTGTCTTAACAAACCAAGGGTTATGTCCTAAAGTGCGACATCTGTCAGCAGATGAAAGGTTCCACCATCACACGGCCACCGCAAACACCACTACTCATTTCAGACAGACCTCTCGCATGTGTCTATTTGGACCACTGCGGCCCCCTAAAGTCAGATGGGGCCTACAAGTACATATTGGTGGCAGTGGATTCATGCTCTAGATTCCTATGGGTTTGGCCCCAGCGCCCGGCTGATGCCCGAACTGTTATAAAGGATTTGTGAGTCTTAATCGGCACATATGCAATTGGCATGTTACACTCTGACCGTGGCCCTGCATTTAGCTCACGGGCTTGCAAGGAAGCCATGGGAAATATGGGCTTGGCCTTGCGGTACTCCTCTCCCTACTATCCTGAGGGAAATTCTGTGGTGGAGAGGAAAAACTGGGACCTAAAGCAATCCTTAACAGCAAGGGTATTTGGTGTGGGCGGCAGTTGGGTCAATCACCTGTATGGGGTCCAGAGGGCACTTAACAACATGCCAAGAAAATCCTTGTGAGGATGTACCCCCTATGAGATCCTGTTTGGGACAAGAATGTGGGTACCTGACCTCGATTGTGCCAGCACAATGGCGGATGTAAAACCATTTGAATTGAATGATTGTTTAGCTGTTTTAATTCCGGGCATTACAAAGCAACGTCCAAATAAAATGCACCACCACTGGGGAAGTGAAACAGATTCCGGCAAGGCCTGCCTGGGTCCCAAAGATTGGGGACCTGGTCAGAGAAAATATCGTGGACAAAAAGGAGTTTGAGCCACCTTACAGAGCACTTGTGCCTGTCCTGGCAGTTGAAGGAACAAGAACAGTACTTCTTCCACCTCTTGCCGGCAAAAAATAAAGAAGATTCATCTCCATTGATCTGATCAAACTGCACTATGTGGCCGATTCTCAACAGTAGGCCGCGTGGAATCCTGAGTAGCCGCAGATCTCCTCTTGCTTCTATACAGAAACTTCAGATGGAAAGACTAATAACGTTTCAAGACTCCCCTGCGCAAAATGCAGGAGTATCAAATAACAGAGTACAAATTACACCAGTTGAAATTGAACAGCATCCAAATGCAACTGAAACGCAAATTGCAATTCGGCCCAATAATGACATCTACATCAATGATGCAGGGTCTGGTGGCTCAGTGGACTAATACGTCCTCTGCAGGGGCCTGTGTTCGACCTCATGGTCACTGGTTCAAATCCAGTCCAGACGGGTCCACTCAGCCTTTCATCCGTCTGAGGTCGATAAAATGAGTACCTTTGAGTTGGTTAACAATAAACATCTGTTATTCAGTGCCAAGATGCCTCCGTGTGAACGTGTGCTTTACAAATACACATGTTATGTTATGTGCCTTCACAAGAGACACCTGCCAGTTCTACAAACCCTGCAGAGCTACAAAAGATAGATCGAACTGCATCTGGCTACTTCATCAACTTCGATTACTTTTCTTCAGATCCACGTGAACCTGAGCAAACGCCATCAATTTCCAAAAGAGAAATTTCAACAATTCTATCTCTGGCTGAAAAAGACTTACTTTGTGTCCCCTTGGTTGCATCTTTGGTTTGCATTAGGGATCCTGTTCATGTTAATTTGGATTGGTATAGTAACTGTCTTTGTCCTACTACTGAATGGACATTACCTCCCACACCGCTCTGCAGTGCAGTCTGTCAACTTGGTCTTGAAACCACATACGTCATCACACCGTGAACAGGGACACCTGTCCCTGGTGAACATTACAGCAGTTCTAGTATAGTTTGGGGGTAGGGGTTCATATGATGTATTTGGTCCTACTGAACATTTGAAAATTCCACATGTATTTAAAATTTCATTGAATGATTTCATTACCCCAAGTACACTCTCTGATGATTGGGACATTGAAACTGTGCATACTATGCTCTCCGATTTAGAACAATCTGGTGCATTTTCTTACAGGGAATTGTATGAAGATATACCTGATTTTGATACCATGTATTGTTACCAACATTATGGTAATCACTTTTTGCACAAAGCAAGTGTCCCACGCACTGTTAACACCTACCATCAATGGGAACATTGCCCGACACCACCGAAAGGTAATTCTGACACAATCACACAGAAATGTGCATACTTTTCAGGGTTCAATACATCAGACCCAGCGTCGTACTACTATAAGCTTGCACAAACGAATGCAAAAGCAAAGAAAATTATGCTGACAAACACCAAGCTGATATATTTAGCACCTTTATCTCCCAACTGCCTATACAAGGTTTCGACTATTGGAGGGACACAATATACACAAAAGCCATCTGGGGGACGAAAGAATGGCAGGTTCAGGGAACAGAGGCTTTATTTAGAGCTTGCCTCATACCATTACAGATAAACTTCCTGAACAGAACAGTGCAACAGACTACCTGCTATGGGTTTGAAAAAATAAAAGACCTCAAAACACCATGCATCCCCTCGCCCACACCTATTGAAGGTGTATCGAATAATACACTGATAAGTGAGGAGGTACTGGGTACAATGATACAAAATGGTACATACAATTTATCAGCTCCCAATTGGAAGGGATAGTTGGTTTGGCCGATCAACACAAATAGGTGTCAATCAAGATTCAAGGGTACCACCGGAGGGTTTAGTAACCATAGGCCTGACCCACGGTATTACATGAGATTGATAGAAATAACCTAGAAAAGGCCTTGGCTGTGGTAGACAATGGAATGACCACACTTTCTTCACGTATTTATTCACTGGGCAACATTGTGTCCTCAGCAATTGACCTAATGGAACAAGATTTGTCTATTCTGTAACATGGGCAATCTCAATTGCGCTCCATTGTGCTTTTAAGCTGGACGGTACAATCATTGCGTTCTGGCCATGGCGATACATTAACGGCACAAATGTGTTTTCGGGTTATAATCTGACCGACAGACAAATGACCATGGCACGCAGAGATGCGAAGTACACCATGCTGCTTATTGAAAAATTTGAGAAATTACCTTTTACAGTAGCAGAGTCACCGTCTACGGAATGGTTAATTCATGGCTATATCACACTGCAAGTCATGACATTTCAGTTCCAATACTGCCTTAGATACCACCAGGTAGGCAGGTATGAAGCGTTGGGTGAAGGGCACATATAGGAAACATGGGAGCTGCCGTACACATATAGGTGTAGAAATAAGGACACTGAAGTTTTCTAAAGTGGTACTGACTGTGAGAAGGCTTTAAGTGGGTCTTTAGTATGCAGGGAGGTCTCGCTTCATGGAGCGTGTAATGCTTCTATAGCTAACTTATCTTGCTACTTGAAAGGCTCCCCAGCTGCTGTGATTCATCCGGTTTCTAGTTACTCTTGAATGGGAGTTATTTAATGCTGAATGATCAAGGCTGTTGCGGGATGGTGCCAGGCATTGCATATCTAGTCACAGTAAACTCCAGGGTTGTTTGTTGTAAGTATTGTTTCCCCCAACTTGCATAGTTAGGGAGGCACCACTGTGGCCTTTATTGAATGTTTCCAGTATAAGGTTTGATTCTCTGAGCAGACTGAAAGCCATGTTGTTTCAACAAAATGTGGCCTTAACGTCAGCCCGAGAGACTTTTGATCTCCATGTTGCAAGGTCTTCGGCAGAGATACAGGCCCTGGTCCGTACAAACTTCGCACTCCATTTCAGAGAAATGGTTCTTCGCATCTTTAACATGTCTCATACGAGGGGGATCGTACACTTATTTAAGCGTATTGGATCAGGTCTGTTAACCACCTTTCAGACCATCTTCGGAGTAATCCCAGCTTTCATACACTCCGTACTTGGAAGCATTTATGGAGGGCTTCCTCTGGTCCTGCTATCAGTGGCGGGCATCCTGATTTTAATCCTATTGATTCGCAATGGAAGTCTCAATCCCTCAAGACATGGAGAGAACACTGCAGGGACGACGTTGTCGTGAGCATATTGTGTTCTACCTGGATACGCCTCGGCTTCGAGAGCTGAGTGAGCATTGGTTCCTGTCTTTTAAACCGGTCTGGCTAGACTGTCCTGCCTGTGTTCCGCTGCCTCTTCTGCGGATTTGGATGCGTGTTGGACCTGTGTCTGGCACATCCATCGGTTGCGCCGCTGGACATAGACGTGCTCCTGGAGCCTTTGCAGGCCCACGTGTACAGTTGTCCACAGCGTATTCCCATGTTGATGAATGCATTTTTAGAGCCTTTAAGGGGTGCTTCTGCTCCTGTTGGAAGGGAAATCGGCTCTATTCCAGAGGTACAGGCATCGGTTCCAGGCGTGCAGGCATCTAATTCTTCCCCGGCGGCTGCTGTGGGAACCAGAGATGACCATCTCTGCTCACTCAACATGATATTGGAAGTTCTGGAGGGATTGCCACCTGCGGATGCAATGTTCAGCGATGTGGAGTCTTCAGCACGCGATTCATGAACAATCTGGCCTTTCCTGTACTGGGAACTATTCAGCAATTTTTAAACATTTACCAAATTGAAGGACGATACTGACTTTGCTTTATTTTTTTCTCCTTCTCTGCTCTAACCATGCATAATGTCTTTCAAGGTGCTCAGTGTAATAATAACCACATATACAAGTTTAGAGGACGTTTTGAACGCTTTTAGGGAAAATGGCTTTTCTTTTATGGGCACTTTCTGCAGGCTTTTGAAGTGCTTTTAGTATTTTAATTATAAATGCTTTTAATGGCCTTAGCTTTATTATTACCTAGCTCACCATGTTGACATTTTGATGAGGAGTGGGTGTCATGTCCTTTAGGCTAGTCCTGTCATGTATGCCCCCTTTTACATACATTGTCCCACCCACACGACAATAACAGTTCTGAACAGGTGAGCTTTTACGTAGTAGTTTGCTCCTGTCTCTTCGACACCAGGCTCTTAGTATTTTATCATAATCCCTGTACCTGATGTACATAAACATGTCCTCTAGCGCTGCATAATTATTCTGTATAAGGGTCACCACTTTTTTTCACCCTTGGCCAACAGGCCCGCTGTGCATGATCGCGTTGTTTTAGAAAAACATTTTTGATTGTTTTTAAAACATTTTTGATTGTTTTTAAAACATTTATGATTGTTTTCAAACATATCGATTCTAGAAGAAACCCTGGAGTGACCACTCTAGTATATAAGACCCTTATTCCCCCCTGCAAATGAGAGGAATATTCCTTCCACGCTGACACGGGGTCCTGCATGCTGAATCTTCAACACGCAGTGGTCTGACATCCCTTGTGTGGTGTCCTCCTCAGAGCAGAGACGGGGTCCTTCATTCTCTACCATCAGATGAGGGGGTTGGTTCTTCCCTAGGAGATATATATATGGCGACTGAAGAGGAATAAAACAACTTTGCACCAAACCTGGGTCCGTGTCCGTTCTTGGAGATATCCTGTGGTTCAACGGAGTAACCTGTAAAATATATATATATCACCAACTCCACGTTGCCTCGCAAGGAGCCCACGACCTTGACAGGGCGGCCAGTGCTTCAGGAGCGAGGCTTCCTGAATATTTACACCAACAAATCCTCCTTTCTCCATAAAAAGAAGTACACCGGCTCAGGCTGTGTTGCTTAAAAAATCGTTTTAATTCATGAAGATATGCCGAGGCAAAAGGCTCACTATTCCAATGTTTCTGCTCAACAGAGCCTTGATCACGGGAAAGTCTCTCTCTGTTTTTCAAATTGCCCACGTGACTTCATTTAAACGCAGGCCGTATTTATCCTCCGAGTGCGCTGTCTCAGTAAACAACTGCGGACCCCCTCAGTTCTCGGGGCGGTGCGTCCTCGTGACCTGGGCCGGCCACTGAAACAAATGCAGAAAGTTTGCCCTACCGATGAGGTGCACTCGCTGGCGGCATGCAGCTGATAAAACACAAGGGCATTCGGCACAACCATAATCCTCCATTTCAAATGCCTACGCGTT
The DNA here is from genome assembly GCA_963921515.1 of Calotriton arnoldi. Taxonomy (NCBI): domain Eukaryota; kingdom Metazoa; phylum Chordata; class Amphibia; order Caudata; family Salamandridae; genus Calotriton; species Calotriton arnoldi. Next base: position 698,188 of record CAWUFW010006983.1, read on the forward strand.
TCGGGCTTGAACGCCCTTCTTCATGGGCATACATCATAAGGAATGGCAAGCAAACGACTTCCAGAACATCCCCTTTATTTCATATGCGATTAACAGGTGAGTATTTGAAATGGAGGATTATGGTTGTGCCGAATGCCCTTGTGTTTTATCAGTTGCATGCCGCCAGCGAGTGCACCTCATCGGTAGGGCAAACTTATATATCTATATCTATATATATATATATATATATCCACAAGAACACTCCAACTTCAGCAAAGAAGAGGCACGTACTCAGGTAAGTTGGTATATGGCTTATTTAATGTGTCTCAGGTCTCACACGACCTCGCAACACAAGAGACGCGTTTCGCCTGCGCAGCAGGCTTTATCAATCTAACTGGCGCCATAGTTTAAAAGGTGTATATATAGCCCTTCCCCTCCTTCAAATCAAGATAGACATAGAAAAAAGAATGTGCAATTACCGACTTGTTGGTAAAAAGAAATAGTTACCATACAAATAATCCATTTAAATAAAAAACTGCATATTTAAAAATATACAAGCATAATATATAATCAACATCATTTGCTTTAGGATTGTGAAAGATAGATTTCTTATAATATAATTGCACAAAAACTGTGAAAGTCGTCTACCTACGGCGGAAGCATGTCATAATAACAAACCAAGGTGCACTAATATATTAAATTAAATCTGACATGGCGCCAATGCTCTCAAAACATCTTGCCCTGATAACAGTTCATACAAGTTAGAATATGAAAGTCAACATTGGACTGTTCTAAAAACCGCGCTGCAAAGATATAACCTAAACGATTTCAAACAAAGCAATGCCATACATTTAAAAAGGACACAGCGAAACGGAACAGAACTTACGAATGCCAGTGCTCATTGAAACAAACACACACATGTCAACAACTTGGAGGTAGTCTGATGTCCGTGGAACTCCATTTGTACTAACCCCACGGACTACAAGACCCATAATTCCCCTTACTGGACTTATAATTCAAGGTCCTTTGCTGACTATCATGGGTGAAAGTTCACTTCTCAAATGTTCCTTGCATCGCTATATCAACAACAAAAGTCTTTACACCTCAGTTAATCCGAAATCGGAATTTGGCAATGCAGAAAAATAATGCGAGCATAAACGTCCACACAGCAGCACGTTGAAGTAGTTCATGGTGGGCACACCCACGAGGTCGGAAGAGACCGATAAACATCGAGTGAGCATGCCAACACAAACCTCACCGTAAATGCATCGGCACTCACGGTGCCCAGTCACCGGAGGTCGCCAGTATCCTAGGCAAGGCTTTTCTTGCTGTGGGATGCAGACCTGCGTGCTGGCAGTCACACAACCGCCCCGCACCGCTATCCAAAATCCAACAGCTGTCATCCTAAATCCCTTTTCCCTGGCGCGAGCTCCGGGGGCTCCACTGAATAGCACTTCAGTACTCCTCTCCAAAAATTGCGGTCAAATGGAGCCACAGGAACGACTGGTGGTACGCGTACAGCGTCGACCGCCGACGCTGAATTTTATCCACAAGAACACTCCAACTTCAGCAAAGAAGAGGCACGTACTCAGGTAAGTTGGTATATGGCTTATTTAATGTGTCTCAGGTCTCACACGACCTCGCAACAAGAGAGAGACGTGTTTCGCCTGCGCAGCAGGCTTTATCAATCTAACTGACGCCATAGTTTAAAAGGTATATATAGCCCTTCCCCTCCTTCAAATCAAGATAGACATAGAAAAAAGAATGTGCAATTACCGACTTTGTTGGTAAAAAGAAATAGTTACCATACAAATAATCCATTTAACTAAAAAACTGCATATTTAAAAATATACAAGCATAATATATAATCAACATCATTTGCTTTAGGATTGTGAAAGATAGATTTCTTATAATATAATTGCACAAAAACTGTGAAAGTCGTCTACCTACGGCGGAAGCATGTCTTAATAACAAACCAAGGTGCACTAATATATTAAATTAAATCTATATATATATATCTATATCTATATATCCTACTGGCGGTCGCCAGTAGGTAGTTATAGTTAGGACCTAGTTTCCATAGAAAAAGCATTGTTTGATTTGCCAATATCTTTGGCACCGTTTGAAGAATCTTTGCTAAATTTTCAAAACGAATGGGGCGCTCTGGTCAGCTCCTGTCTTGAAAGTTTTTGGGGTGATTCGTCAAGCGGGGGCCGAGAAAAAAGGGGGGGCCCAAAATGCGTTTTCTCCACGTTAATTTCAATAAGAAACCTTTGTCACAGCTACAGCCCGAACTGCTGAATGGAATTACACCACATTTGGCAGAGAGTTAGCTCTTGGTTCAGAGAGCCCCCAGCCCCGGGGACCATGTGTGGGGGTGCTCGAGCCTCTCCACACTGCACCGGGGACCACCACCTCCCCGGGGCTTCAATTTATTAGGGGCGGGGGGGCCTCACGGGCCCCCCCTAGCCCCGTGGACCGCCACCTCCCCAGGGCTACTTCTAAATACTAAGTGTGGGGTGGGCTCAAGCCCCCCCGACGCTGCCCCGGGGACCACCACCTCCCCGGGGCATTGAATAATAAAGATACGGGGGTCCGTTGCGGACCCCTGACCCCGGGGACCACCACCTCCCTGGGGCTTTAAACACTAAGGGAGAGTGGCCGCGCAGCCCCCCTCCAGAATCCTTTGATGGCCCTGGGGGACTGCCACCCCCCAGGGCCGGCTCCAGCAATGTCCCGGGGTGCCCACCCCTGGGACATTGCAGTTTGCAATGGCAGGGCAGGAGCACTGCTCCCGCCCTGTCATTGCAAACTCCTGATTTGCTTCATGGAAGCGAGAGCAGAAAAACTGCTCTCACTTCCATGAAGTGAAGCAGAATTGCTTTTGGGCAAAGGGAGCTGCATGTTAGCAGCTCCCTTTGTCAAAAAGCAATGTTGGCTCCCGCAGGAGGCGGGGAGCCAGGAGGGACCGCGGGGGCATTGGGGCTCCCCATGCGGCCGCAACGTGAGGGCTTGCCCGGGGGATGGGGTCCCCGGGGCCAAAAGCAGTGGCCCCCCTCCCGTTAAATTAAAAAAAGGCAAAGCCCCGGGGTATTGGGTCCCCGGGGCCGAAAAAGGCCTCAGGAGGGGGGCCGCGCGGCCCCCCCTCCTTTAAATATAGTTTATTATTATTATTTTATTTTTTTAAAGTGGCAATGCCCCGGGGAATGGTGTCCCAGGGGCCGAAATACGCCTCGGGAGGGGGGCCGCGCAGCCCCTTTCCCGTTTTAAAAACAAAATAAAAATGGCTCGGGCCTTGGGGTTTAGGGTCCCTCGGGCCCAAAAAAATACTAAGAGAAGGGGGGGCCACACAACCCCCCCTTCTGAAAAAAAGAAAAGAGAAGCCGGCATCTCGCCGGAGGCCCCGCCCCCTCCCTGCACCACTCTGAAACACGCCTCCTGGTGCGTTCTGGGTTGGGGGATTAAGTTCCCTTGAATCCTAAGGGTCCTTAGGGGCCCAACTAGCCCACCAGGTACCTCCAGTAAGCCCCACACAGTGGGATTGCTGAGAGGTGGTCCGAGGTCTCGCCCCTTTTTACACCACTCTGCAAACGCGCCTCTTGGCGCCCTGCTGGTGGGTCGATGAGGTCCTCTTGTGTCCTGAGGACCTCAGTACTAAAGTGGACTTCATCCCCCTAACAGCAGTGCGCCAGGAAGCGCGTTTGCAGAGTGTTGTAAAAAGGGTGTGTGGCCTCGGACCCCTCTCAGCAATCTAGCTGTGTGGGGTTTACTAGAGATAACAGGAGGGCTAGTTGGCCCCCAGGGACCCTCAGGAGGCCAGGGGACTTCAATCCCCATCCAAAAGCGCGTTTACAGAGTAGTGGAGAAAGGGGGCGTGGCCTGTGTCCACCTCTCAGCAATCCCACTATCTGGGGCTTACTGGAGGTATCAGGTGGGCTAGTTGGCCCATAGGGACCCTCAGGAGGCAAGGGGACTTCAATCCCCATCCAAGAGCGCGTCAGGGGGCCGCGTTTGCAGACTGGTGGGCAAAGGGGGCGTGGCCTGCTATGAGAACTTACCAATGCTACTGTGTGGGACTTACTGGAGGTAATAGGAGGTGTGATTGGCCCTCAAAGGTTGTCCTTGGTGGGGGGGGCCAACTACCCCTCCTGTTACCTCCAGTAAGTCCTACACAGTGGGATTGCTAAGAGGTCTTCAGAGGCCACGCCCCCCTTTCTCCACCAAACGCGCCTCCTCGCACACTACGGGTTGGGGAATGAAGTCCACTTTACTCCTGAGAGACTTTGGGGGCCAAATGCCCTCCTGGTACCTCCTGTAAGTCCTACGCAGCTGAATTCCTGAGCGTTGGTTGGGGGCCCAGCCCCCTTTCTCCACCACTCTGCAAACATGATTGCTAGTTAAAAGAAAAACATCGAAATTCACTGAAAAAACCACAGGTTCCAGGGACGTTATAGTTAGAAATTAGCATTTAAAAAAACCTTGGCAATTCACTGAAAAAACCACAGGTTTCAGGGATGTTATAGTTAGAAATTAGCATTTAAAAAACCTTTGAAATTAACTGAAAAAACCACAGGTTTCAGGGACATTATAGTTAGGCTGACATTTCACTCGTACAAAACCAGAGAAATTCGGCCGTTATAGTTAGTTGAGCTAACTATAACTCGCGCCCCTGCAATGCACTGCTGATGACTTCACATATTACATCACTCATGACATGGTCAGTGACATCACTGATGACATCTCAAATGACATCACTGATGACATCATCCACTTAATATCTGATGCTCCTCCTCACCTTTCATACACCTACTCTAAAATACAGACTACCATTCTCGAAACCATAGACACACCAATACCAGTTAGTACATACCCACTCACTGATTCATAGGTCTACACACACATCAATCAATCAATCAATCACAGAATTTGTAGAGCGCACTACTTAGGGTCTCGGCGCTGGGGAAAAAAGGGGGGGGGGTGCCGCTACTGGTCGAACAGCCAGGTCTTGAGTAGCCTCCTGAAGGTCAGCAGGTCTTGGGTCTGTCGTAGGCTGAGTGGAAGGGTGTTCCAGGTCTTGGCGGCGAGGTGGGAGAAGGATCTGCCGCCGGTGGTTGTTCTTCGGATGCGAGGGACGGTGGCGAGGGAGAGGTCGGTGGAGCGGAGCTGGCGGTTAGGGACGTAGAATAAGAGTTGTCTGGTGAGGTAGGCTGGGCTGGTCTTGTGGAGTGCCTTGTGTGCGTGGATGAGGAGTTTGAAGGAGATTCTCCTGTCGACGGGGAGCCAGTGCAGGTTTCTCAGGTGGGGGGTGATGTGGCTGTGGCGTGGTACGTCGAGGATCGGGCGTGCAGAGGCGTTTTGAATGCGTTGCAGTCGTTTGATGAGCTTGGCCGGGGCTCCCGCGTAGAGGGCGTTTCCATAGTGGAGTCTGCTGCTGACGAGGGCCTGGGTGACTGTTCTTCTTGTATCTGTCGGGATCCACCTGTAGATCTTGCAGAGCATGCGGAGGGTGTTGAAGCAGGAGGAGGAGACTGCGTTGACTTGCTTGGCCATGGAGAGCGTTGAGTCGAGGATGACTCCCAGGTTGCGTGCGTGGTCGGTGGGTGTCGGGCTGCCCCCAGTGTCGTTGGCCACCAGGAGTCGTCCCAGGCTGAAGGGTTGGAGCCGAGGATGAGGACCTCCGTCTTGTCCGTGTTCAGCTTTAGTCGGCTGCTCTTCATCCAGTCGGCGACGGCCTTCATTCCTTCATGGAGGTTGGATTTGGCGGTGAGGGGGTCCTTGGTGAGGGAGAGGATCAGTTGAGTGTCGTCGGCGTAGGAGATTATGTTGAAGTCGGGCGATGCGTGCGAGCGGGGCCATGTAGATGTTGAACAGTGTCGGGCTGAGGGATGATCCCTGGGGTACGCCGCAGATGATCTCGGAGGCTTCGGATCGGAATGGGGGGAGGCGGACTCTCTGGGTTCTGCCGGAGAGGAAGGAGGTGGTCCATTCCAGGGCCTTGTCTCGGATCCCTGCGTCATGGAGGCGTGCGCGTAGAGTGCAGTGGCAGACAGTGTCGAAGGCGGCGGAGAGGTCCAGCAGGATGAGGGCTGCGGTCTCACCGTTGTCCAGCAGGGTCCTGATGTCGTCGGTGGCGGCGATGAGGGCAGTCTCGGTGCTGTGGTTGCTGCGGAACCCTGACTGGGATGGGTCCAGGATGCTGTTTTCTTCGAGGTATCGGGTTAGCTGTCTGTTGACAATCTTCTCGATGATCTTGGCTGGGAACGGAAGCAGGGAGATGGGCCGGAAGTTCTTGAGGTCTCTCGGGTCCGTCTTGGGTTTTTTGAGTAGGGCGTTGATCTCGGCGTGTTTCCAGCTCTCTGGGAAGGTCGCGGTCTCGAAGGAGAGATTGATGACGTTGCGCAGGTGGGGTGCGATGGAGCTGCTGGCTTTGTTGAAGATGTGGTGCGGGAAAGGGTCTGACGGGGAGCCGGAGTGGATTTTGCTCATGGTCTTGATGGTGTCATTGATCTTCACGTTGGCCCAGGCTGGCAAGGGGTCGTGGTCGATGGTGTGCGGCGAGTCTGGTGTGTCGGTGTCTGTTGGGGCTGTCTGGGTGTTGAAGCTGTCGTGGATGTCGGCGATCTTGCGGTGGAAGAAGGTGGCGAGGGAATTGCACAGGGCTTGCGACGGCGGGATGTCGTTGGTTTTGGAGCTGGGGTTGGAGAGTTCATTCACGATGTTGAAGAGCTCCTTGCTGTTGTGTGCGTTGTTGTCGAGGCGGTCTTTGAAGGAGATCGTCTTGGCGGACCTGATGAGGTGATGGTGGTTGCGGATGGCGTCTTTGTGGGCTGCGTGGCTGTCCGGTGTATTTTCACTGTGCCATTTATTCTCGAGTTTCCGGCAGGTACGCTTGGATGCTAGGAGTTCCGGGGTGAACCAGCTGGCTCTCTTGCTGGTGTCTCTGTAGGTGGGTTTTTTCAGCGGGCGAGGGTGTTAGCGCAGTCGTCTATCCATCGTCTGAGGTTGCGGGCAGCGTCGTCGGTGTTGGAGGGGTCGGTGGGTGGGCTGAGAGCGAGGTTTGCCTGTAGTTGGTCTTCGGTGACTTTATTCCAGCAGCGGCGTGGGATCTGTTGGGTGCGGTGGTGTGTGGTGGGTTTCTGGAAGGTGAAGTGGATGCAGCGGTGGTCGGTCCAGAGGAGTTCGGTGGTGTGGCTGAAGGAGACGTGGGAGCTTGAGGAGAAGACGGGGTCTAGCGTGTGGCCGGCGGAATGGGTCGGCGTTGTGACGAGCTGTCTCAGTCCGAGGTTGGCGAGGTTGTCGATCAGGGTGGTGGAGTTGCTGTCGTTGTTGTTCTCCAGGTGAAAGTTCAGGTCTCCGAGGAGGATGTAGTCGGTGGAGGTCAGGGCGTGCGTGCTGATGAAGTCGGCGATTGAGTCGCTGAACTGGGGTCGGGGTTTTGGGGGTCTGTAGACGAGGGTGCCTCTAAGGGTGGTGTTGGGGTCCGTGTGGATCTGGAAGTGCATGTGTTCGGCGGTGCAGAGAGTGTCGTCGGTGCTGGTCGAGACCCTGATGGTGTTTTTGTGGACGATGGCGATTCCTCCTCCTACTCCGTTGGTGCGGTCTCTGCGGGTGATCTTATAGCCGTCTGGGATGGCTATGGCGATGTCGGGTGCGGAGGAGTCGTTCATCCAGGTCTCTGTCAGGAAGGCGACGTCCTGTGATGTGTCGAGCAGGTCCCAGAGCTCGACGGCGTGTTTGCGTGCGGAGCGGGTGTTCAGTAGGATGCATCAGAGGTGGTTGAGGTCCTTCTTGGCGGGCGCTTCGGCGGCTCTGAGGCTGGTGTAGCTGCAGTTCCGGCAGGTGAAGGGACCATGAGTGCGTTTCGGGGCGGCCTTGAAGCAGTCACCCATACAGTCACTCATACACGCAGTCACTCATCAATACAGCCACTGATATATGCACTCATACACCTATACAGATACTCGCACACCGCCACTCACCCATAGTTACTCACACACCCAGTCAGTCACCCAAAGAATAAATCACACTGCAATTTACTCACTATACAGTTATACACAAACCACCTCACTTATTCATACAGATACTAACACATACTTACTCTCTTATACAATCACTGACACAAGCACACACTGATCCATACAGCCCCGCTCACAATCACTCACTCTCACATAGTTAGTTATATACTCCAACACTCACACATGCTGCCTTTTACATATGTAGTTACTCACACATGTACCACTGAGACATCCATTCACTCACCAACACAGCCATACACACACTCACCCACCCATACAGCCCCTCACAGACGCACTTATGAACCCATACACCCAGTGAATCACCCACTCACACATCCATGCAGGGAGTCGCACCCCCCCCACCCACCCACACAGACATTCAGGCACCCATACAGGTACCCAGACAACCAATCAATAACCCACACACTTGTGTAGCTACTCACCAACCCATGCAGCCACTCACACACCAACTGGCAGACTGATGCAGACATACACACAGATTAGTCACTAACCCATGCATTCAGTAAGACACGTTTAATCACTCACTTATATAGTCAGTCACGCACCTACTAAATCATCCATTCAGACACTCGTACACCCACTCATTCTTCAATACACCTTGGTGTATATATATATATATATATATATATATATATATAACATTCTTAAACTTTTTAGAAACACTCACGGGATGTCATAAGTGATGTCATTTGAAATGTCATCAGTGATGTCATCAGTGATGTCACTGACCATGTCATGAGTGATGTAATATGTGACTTCATCAGCAGTGCATTGCGGGGCGCGAGTTATAGTTAGCTCAACTAACTATAATGGCCGAATTTCTCTGGTTTTGTACGAGTGAAATGTCAGCCTAACTATAACGTCCCTGAAACCTGTGTTTTTTCCAGTGAAATTTTTTTTATATATATATATATGTATATATATATATATATATATATATTTACATATATGCTACACCTACATATCTAGGCTAGGTACATTTAGGCAAATTACGTAGGGCGCGTATTATAGGAGTATGCAAGTGCTACTGTCTTATCTGAACTGTATATGTTCATCTTAGCACTATGGTAGAAATGTATCTGTTTACTGTATTAGTACTTGTGATTTTTTTCGTATGCTTCTGTCTCATGATTGTTGCAGCAAATATGTTTTACACAAGACTGACTCTGGACCAATAAATACTTATTGAAACGTCCTAACTGCCATCCTGTCTATTTTCTGAGACTAAGTGAGCACGAGTGACTGAGCGAAAAGTACAGTACGATTTTCCACGATCCCTGTGGAATCAGGATTGTCATGTTCAGTAGTTGCCAGAAACTACCCGCACCACTGTAAGATACAGGGGGTGGTAGTGACACTGTAGCGCTAGCTGGTCTAGCGGCTGACGTATCCTGTGGGGGTGTCGTGAATTGGTTTGGACACCAAGCCCTCAGTTTAGGTCATCCAAAACGCGCAGGTCCTGGGGATTCCTAGGCACTACACAACAACTCACTCCCACAGATGCAACCTGCGGTTCGTGGGGTTCCCTGAGGGGGCCGAGGGGAGAGCCCCGGAGGCACATTCTTAGAGGGCTGGATCAAGATGGCACTCCCAACCATGGAGCTGTTGCAGGTCTTTATGGTAGAAAAGGCACACAGATTGTTGGCCTTGCTGCCGACGAGGGGCACTCCCAGAACTGTTATTGCAAAGATCCTCAACATGATGCCATTCTCCGGGAGATACGCAAGTTGGGAGATCCAGCATTTGAGAACCACACCATATGCATATTCTGGACTACACCAGGGCTATTCAATTACAGCTACAATCCGTTAACGGCGTCGACAGAAACTGAAATAAGTAGGCCTCCTATACATGCTACTTTACCTTGCTAAATTGGAAGTGATACACGAGGATCGCTCTCATTTCTTCATTACACTGGAGGACGCGTGGGACTGGTTGGAGGTTCGTGGAGCTGATCGGATCCTGGCCTGGTGGGGCACCCGGGACGTCACTCGGAGGGACATGAGATCGGCACCCGGACCGAGGAGGAGAAGCAGTCGGAGACGATGCTCTGGTTCAAGTTCAAGGGTGGGTGCTCATCCTGATGGTGCCTTAGACCTGGAGCTGCGGAGGCGGGAGAGAGAGGAGGCCAGGTCTCTGGTGGAGATGGTCAATTCTGCAGTCTTCTCTCGTACAGGTTCTGTCCTGAGGAATGATGCTCCGATCCCTGGGACAGGCAAGGTGTTGGCATAGATGGGGACACCACATGCTGAGCTCTATCTAGGGGCTGCGCCAGCCCACTCTGGCTATGCAGAGAGAATTGTCGGGTACTGGGTGAGCGGAAAACAAGGTACTGTGCTCTGTTGCTTGTACCCCGCTGTTGGAGCGCCTCCGAACTTTGACTCCTTACTGAGACCTGGCTACTGACATTTTGTTTTTCCTGAATGGGGTGATGTGTGGTGCGGGGTAGCACTGTCGAGGAGCTTTGGACTCCGCTGATTGCCCAACTCCTCACTTTCCCTCACTCCCTTTTTTTTTTTTCTTCTTCTCCCACCTTTTCCCTCCCACATCACCCTCCCCTCCTGTTTGTGGTTGTTGTAGGGGGTTTCCTTCTTTTCCCTGGTGTGTGCGTGGCTATGCGCAGTGCAGTGAGGAACATAAGGTACACAGGGGTGGTACGTAGGACACAATACTAGCCGGGTTTTTCGCCTGCCTGATCCTACCCCTTAGCGAAAGCATAAGTGCGACGCCCATCTGACTCCGAGCACACACTGAAGTTCTATTGGGGTTCTTGATTTGGGGTGGAGGGTTTGTCTCTATGATTTGGAAGATACCAGTTGAGGTTTGGGGTGTTTACCCGGGGTCTGAGGGGATGGGTGCTGTTTAGAAGTTTTGTTTAAGGTTTGTGTGACAGCAATTGAGTATCACTTATTGGGGATGTTTGGGGTCGGGGTGATGTGGGGGGTGGCTGTGGCTGGTATAGGCCTCAGTAATGTCTGACTCAGTGCGCATGATTACATGGAGCGTGTGAGTGTTGAATTCTTTAGTCAAACGCTATAGGACCCACACATACCTTAGAAGAACGGGAGTACACATTGCGTTCCTCCAGGAGGCACACCTACTGGAGGCCGAAGCCCAGAAACCCCATAAAAAGTGTTGAGGGCCATTGTACTCCTCCACCTATTCCTCGTATGCCAGGGGGATATCTACATGGGTGGCCCCAGGTGTTGTGTTCCAGATGAGAAGGCTGGTAGCTGATGTGGCTGGACGGTATGTACTCTTGCATGGAATACTGGATGGGCGGGAACTGTGCATGCTTAATATATACGCACCCAATGTCGATGATGATGAGGAGTTCTTCGGTGCTCTAGAAACTGATCTGCTCCCCTACGTCGGACTGCCTATCATTTGTGTGGGCAATTTTAATTGTGTTTTGGATGGTCATTTTGTCCGTCATCCTTCCCGGATGGACATGAAGCTCTACATGGTAGATGAGCTGCGTTAACCCATGACTAGGCTTCAACTACTTGATATTTGGCAGGAGCTCCACCCCACGTCAAAGGAATAGTCTTGTTACTCCCCCTCTCACGGAGCATACAGTAGCTTGGACAGCTTCCTCCTTACTAATGAGGGCAGTGCTTTAAATGGGCCGGTACTCACCGGTACTGAGTACCGGCACTTCTTAGATTTATCTCTCTGAGTACCGGCACTTCTCTACTGCCGAGAAGAGTACCGGTACTCATGAAACGCTGGTGCTGGCGGCCTTTCTTTGATAGCCAAGGCACTTCTGTAGACCTGAGCCGAGCCCAGCTGAACAATTCAGCGTGGGCTCATTTGCATACCGTCCGGGTGTTCACCATCATGCTGTGTTGCAAACACAGACATCGAGGCAGCCCGGTGACAGCGTAATTAAGAAAGCCGTGGGAGGTAACCAGGTTCAAATGGCTTTAATCCACCTGATTCTTTTGTTAAGTGTCTGCTTATGTTTGTCTGCTTGCCTGTGTGCTTGCCTGTGATTGTTTTTGTGTGAGAGAAAAACGAGAGAAAGGGGGAGAGAATAGAGGCACTCTTGGAAATTATATTAAAGGAAATGTGTGGAATGCTTTGTGGGTGCATGTCTGCTTGTTTCTTTCTGTGTCACTCGAGAATATATAGAATTGTGCCAAGCAACAGCAATTAACAGTATTGATGTTGCACATATTACAAAACAAGAAAATGTTAAAATATCGCCGCGTTTGGCTTTTGTTTTGTGTATTGAGTAATCAAAACTGCTTTGTTTATTTAAAGACATTTCTCATGTGTTTTGGTATGTGCTGCAAGTAGTATCGAAGTCAATAAGTATCGGCATGTCTTGCCCTAAGCCCCGCCCCGCCCACTCGTCACATTTAAATGAGTACCTGCACTATTTTGCCCCCATTTAAAGCACTGAATGAGGGTGTCCTTAATATTGAGGAGGTAAGATATCGGGTGAGGTTTCTGTCTTACCACGCCCCCTACTATTGAAGTGTGGACTGAGGGGAATCCGGCCCGCATCCCCTTGTGGAGGCTTCGGCTTGAAGCACTGGGAGACCCGGAATACAACATAGACATGCAGGTAGTGCTACAATGCTACTTTACCACGAACTGAAACACTGTCCAATTGCACGGTGTAGAGTAGGGCGCTCTTAAGGTGGTTGTCCGAGGTGTAAGGCTCAGTAAGTCCTATGGTCTCAGAAGAAAATTGGATCTGGGGTTGCGAGAGGGGGAGGATTAATTGGTGGGGCTACAGAGACGGGCATGGGGAAGCGAAGTGGCAGATGAGTCCTTGACAGAGGCACATGGGACAGTAGCTGCGATCAGGGCAGAATAGACTGTCATGTCCGGAGGGACTACAGACCGCGCCTGCACAGAGAAGGCAACCTGTCCAGAAACATGCTGGCCTGGTTGCTTAAATGTGAGCGTCCCCCGCCGCTTATTTTCACTCTCCGCAGACCTGATGGTACGGTAATTATGGGTCGGGAGGCAATTAACCAATTTTTATGCGAGCACCTCGCTGGGGTGTACAAGGTTTCCTAGCTCAAGTGACCCTTCTTTGGCTGACAGAGGTTCAAGCAGAGGGACTTGGCGAAAACATAACATTGGAGGAACTCCGAGACATGGCCAGGAGGAAAAGTCCAGGACCAGATGGTCTCCTTGAGTATTTTCAGTCAAATTCTGCCACCCTGCTCCCCGCGCTCCATGAGACCCTTCTTGAGGCTCATAAAACTAGCGAACTCCCGGCTCACATGTAGGAAGCCCTCCTAATAATGCTCCCCAAACCAGGCAAGGAGCCCGCTGACCCAGGATCATACAGGCCGCTCTTCATGCTTAACATTGATGTCAAACTGCTGGCCAAAGTCGTGGCGCTAAGGCTGAGCAGAGTGCTCACGCACTTAGTTCAGGATGACTAATGTGGATTTATGACTGGACGAGACACCCCTATGAACTTGACAAGTCTATCCCACATGATGCACGAAATCCGGACTACTGACTAGAGAGCAGCATTGATAGCCATAGATATAGAGAAAACGTTCCACACTCGTCCGACTGATGGGCCTAGGGACGGAGTTCCTGGCATGGGTGCAACTCCTACATAACGCACCTTGTGCGCGAGTCCTAGTGGGCGATGCAGTGTCTGACACATTTAGTATCAAGAGAGGCACGCGACAGGGCTGCCTGCTGTTGTCGCTCTTGTTTGCCCTCGCTGTGGAGCAACTGGCGACATACCTCCCAGATCAGATGCGAAATTGGGTAATACAGGTGGGAGACAAGACCCACATCGTATCTGTGTGTGTAGGCGATACTTTGATTTATGCGAAGGATTCTGGATGCTCTGTACCCCTTCTCATACGACTGATGGTGGACTTCAGGACACTATCGGGGCTCCAAGTCAATCGTCCTAAAACGGTGCTATATTCCCTCGCAGCCATGACTAAACTTAGATGCAGGTTTGCAATGGGAAACTCAGAGTTTCCGATATTTGGGTCTGCAGCTAATGCATGACCGCCGCCTACAATACGAGTTAAAAATGGGCAGAGTAATGGAAAGCCTGGCAGCCTTGGTCTGATTCTGGATTACATTGCCCCTGTTGGCAATGGGTAGAGTAGCCTTAAGCAAGATGGTTTTATTACCCCGCTGCCTTTGTAATGCAGAATTCATTCTGCGTTCTGCCCACCACGCGGTTTCGGCAAATCTATGAACTGTTGGCGAATCTGGTGTGGGCGGATAAGAGGACAGGGTCCGCCTGGAGATCCTGAAACAGGATGTTAGCCAGGGAGGTCTTGGTCTCCCGGATCTCCAACTATACTATTTGGCAGGAATGCTGCAATACACGCCACTGTGGTGTGAAGACAGACCCAGTTGGGAGAAGGACTTGCTATTGGGCTTCACTGAGATCTCCGAGCTCCCCAAGCTGCTCATAAGTGGCAAGAGGCTCCCGGTGGGGACACGGTTTATTGTTACCCATGTGTCCCAAGCGTGGGAAAAAGCTGTACTGAAGCGTGCAAACTATGCTCAACTTTCCGGATCTGGTGGTTGCACCCCTTCCTGCATATACAGGCTTCCATGGATGTTTCCAAATGGTTGGAGGGCAGTTGCCAGAGAGTAAAAGATCTATTCCTGAATGGCAACTTTATGTCCGTAGACAGGGCCGGCGCTAGGCATGGGCAGTGTGGACAGCTGCCCAGGGCCTCGCGCTCTGCCAATAAACAGGGGGCCCCGCATCACTGTGAAAGGCAACACTTTCACAATTAGCCAACTTATTCCTGCGAGGCCCCCTGCCCCACCTGATCACAGTAGTCTTGACCTTGCTGGCCAGGGCGAGGTGACATTCCTGGGGGTGGGGGGAAGGTACAAACAGAATGGGGTACAGCACACCAGCTGACTCAGTGTCAGGGGCGAGGCAGCGCCTCTGTTAAGTACCTGCCATTCTAGGCGCCCCTTGTGCATTTTGTATCCAGGCGACAGAAGGCCCCTTTGTTTCCAGGAGCAGCCGGACACAGGTAAGAGGAGGTGGGTGAGGGGAGGAGGGGGTAGCCAGATCAACTGGCTTCTTAACCGTAACTGGGAAGTGCGTCCTTACTGTTTCATGGCCCAGGGGAGGGGGCCCCCTCCCTGGGCCTCGAAGCACAGGATCAAGCTGCAAGGTTCAGGTGTGGGGGGCCTTCCCTGGGCCTTGTAGTAATTATGCGGTGCCAGGGTTGGATTGGGAAGGGAGGTATTCGGCCTGTGCGAGAGGCCCAGTCCCTGAGGCTTGAGTGGGCCGTTTTGTTTCCTCATTTATGTTCAGGCTTGCTCTGCTGCTGTGAACTCGAGAGGCCTCAGCAGCTCCTTCCACGGCCCATTTTCCTATAAATAATTTGTTTTTCGATTGTCCTTGAACAGCAAAAGAACTGAATGGATTTTTGGCATTGATTTAATTTTAAATGTTGAATCTTGGCGCTCCATGTAAAGCAAGCATTTGCAATGCAATAGGTCTCGGATTTAAGCAAGTTTGAGCTATTGACATTGTAAATGACAATGGCTTTTATTTATGTTTAGGTTTTTAAAACATAAATAAAAGGCATTGTCATTTACAATGCTAATAGCTTAAACTCTCGCAAATGCGAGACCTATTGCATTGTGAATGCTTGTTTCCTTCTGGCACTCCGAGCGCTGCAGAAGGAAAGTAAAACTACAGGTCCCAGAATGCACACATGTGAGGCAACTATAGAGCTCTTAGTATCTGCTTGATGCCTGCCCACTAAGTGTAGTTAAGCATATTAGTTGCACAGAGAGCCAGTGATAGCACTGTCCACCTTTGGAGCTGAAATCATCCATAACAATTACTCCGTGAGAATTATGGTGACATACTCATCCTCCTGTGTAACCTTTGACCCACTGTGTGTCTGCCGTGCATGACATCTGGCACTGCAAGTCAGAGACCGACTTCACCTCTCTATTAATTTTAGAACTTCCAAAAACTCTTATTTTGCAGCCATATTTAAGTATTATGTCCCTTGTGGTTCTCGCGGAGTCATGGATTAGGAGCCTGTGGTCCCAGACCAGTTATCTGATCTGCATAAATGAGCTTTGCCTGAGGCTTTTTGTCTGTAATTTAAAAAAGAGAGAAGTCTGACAATACCATCTGCATGTCTGTATTAAGCGGATATTTCGCTCCTTGGTACGGGGCCTGTCCTTTCACAAAAAACGCACGATGTAGCATGCAGCCTTTCAATGTAAGAGGCACAAATAAAACACACCCAGACAGCAGTGGTCTGCAGTAGTTTATTTATAGCTGGCAGAACATTTTAGAAGAGCAGAGCAGTCAGTGCTTAATTTGTAACAACATAAGTGCCAGGGCTCTCATCAGGAGGTCACTGCAGCTTGCACCACACATTGCCCCCGCCACGTTGCCAATTTTAGTAACAACACAGCTACTAACCATCACACTACTGCAAGTGCGACAATTCAGACTATTTCAGGCCCTCAAGGCTATAAGAATGGCTTGGGTGGCAGGTAATAATAATAATTTTTAATGTATATTGAATTAATAATTAACTGTTGTTGTGGCCATCTCTAAATCAGATAGACAGCGCCACCTTGTGGTAGACTGTCACAGGCCCCGGTGTCGACAATTAAGTGCCGGTGCCGAGCACCGGAAACCACCGGCCCAAATTGAGCACTGGCAGAGCTGCTGAAAACATCTGGAGTGATCACGGCATATTGAAATCTATGACCAACTATTCCACACACTGCCATGTCTGTGCAGGGCCACCTTAAAAGCATTATAGGCCCTCGTGCAAAGCAGTGCACTGAGCCCTGCCTACACAACCACTCTCAGGAATAACAATGTTTAAAGGATAATCAGTGTTAAATTTTGGTCTGCTTGGGGGCCCTATGCTTGTGGGGTCCCCAGACACCTGCCCAGCATGCCCATGCATTGAGGGCACTGTGTCTGCGGGTCTCATGGTTGACAGCACTGGTCCTCAGCGCTCTCTTTACTTTTACACAATGCCTGCTGCAGCTGTCTGAGCGGTGTTTTAGCTGGGGAATTGCTGGGGGAACGTTTGATTGAATTTGATTGTTGGTTTTAACATTCTTTTAAAAATTCTTTTAAAGCGCACTCACAATTTTGCCCACTGCACCCTATGCTTTAGTGCTAAAAGAAATACATAATTGATATTCCACACTCGTCTGTGTGGCTGCCCGTACTTCCTGGTGCTTATCCTCATACGGTGATTGGTTGGCCCTTAGCCAATCAGCGCAGAGCACGGGTGGAGCCTGTTGAGCCCCCGTAGCCTCAAATGCACACCACTGCGAGGACGCGCAGCGGACGCGCGCGCGCGCTGGCGCGCCAAAGGAAAGCTCCGTCTGCGCCCGTCCGCGCCGGGACATTGCCAGAAGCCAGAGACCCTGCTCCTTCTAAAGCCCAATTAGGTAGCTACACCGGCGAAGAGCTACGGGCCCTATTTAAAAAGGCTCCTGCGGGAATCATAGCTGGGACCCAGAAAACTGTCCTTCTCTTTGTGAACACTGTGAATTCAGAGTGCTCCCCCTGATACACGCTACACTCTCTGGTTCTGGGATGGTGACACACACTCTTCTGAGCATTAATTATCGCTCACTGCCTAAACATCATGCTGAGGTGTTCGATCTCCTACAGGAACGCTCACCTGAGATCCTTTTCCTTACGGAAACTTGGCTATGTGAATCCTCTGTGGTCATACCAGCACTCGCTCTTCCTACAGGCTATGCTATACGTAGCATAAACAGATCTGGAGGAAGAGGGGCGGCATTGCGATTATTTATAAATCAGTCCTTTCCTGCAGCCTGTCCCCCTTAGATCTTCCTGCCTGTGAGAGTGCACTTTTTAAAATTTCTATGAGTGCTAACTTTACTTTCTCCGGCCTTCTTATTTATCGACCCCTGGTCCTTCAAAAACCTTTAGAGAAGCCCTGATAAATACTGTTATAGCACTGGCTCTCCAGACTGCCAATTTTAACATCATAGGCGATCTGAACCTTCATCTAGAGCTACAAGAATCATCGGAGATTGTTGGCTTTCTGGGGGATCTGGCAGCCTGTCAGTTGATTCAATTGACCCCCAGTGCTACGCACAGAGCGGGACATCTCCTTGACCCTATTTTGTCTAATCTAGAGTCACTGGAAGTTCTGTCACCACTCCCTATGATCTGGACTGATCATTTCCTCATCATGATGCGGCTAACGATAGCCGGCCATAAGCCCCAGCCTAATCAACATCCCTCATTAAAACGGCCCTGGCACAAACTGAACCAAGTAGATTTCCTCACAGCCCTGAGTGCAAAGCCCATGGTAAAAGTTGCAAATATGGAAGAGGCTGACGCGATCTTCCAAAGGTGGATTACTCAAGCCTTAGATACATGCATTCCCCTTAAACTTACCCATTCTAAAAGCACTCGGGCCAATGCCTGGTTCAATGAAGATCTAACCCTTGCTAAGAAGAACTGCAAGATCTTAGAAAGATCTTGGAGGAGATCATATGACCCTCAGGCCAAAGTACTATATAGAGAGGCCATTAAATCCTATCATAAACTGGTACGCATAACCAGAGCAGCTCATTATTCCAGCTTGATTAATACAAGCACCAACCGCAGCAAAACTATATTCTCTCTACTGAAAGATTTAATCTCCTCTCCAGTGGAATCGGGCAATGTTATTTCCTCCAACAAACACTGCGAGGAGCTGGCAACCTTCTTTTTGAAGAAGGTCGAAGATATCTACCAAAAGTTCGATCATGGTATACCCTCCAGTGTTTGCGGGAAGAACGTTTATATTGGCTCTGAGACTGTCCTCCTTGCTTCTCTTCCCCCTATTTCCCTGAAGGAATTAGAGAGATTAGTGGTCAAAATCAAATCTGGATCTCCAGACGACCCTCTCAAACCAGACGCTTTCAGGAAAATCCAACAAGGCCTTCTTCCTGAGTGTCTGTATTTACTCAATCTATCCCTTCTCACTGCGACGGTGCCTAAATCATGGAAACATGCAAAAGTGGTCCCTCTTCTTAAGAAATCAACACTTGACATGTCCAAACCAGAGAACTATCGCCCGATTTCTCTACTTCCTTTTCTTTCTAAAATTCTAGAAGCACATGTGAATTCTACTCTAACACAGTTTCTAGAATCTAATCATATACTTGATAGTTCACAGAATGGCTTCCGACCAAGATACAGCACCGAGTCAGCTTTACTGGCTGTGGTAGAACAACTCAAATCCGCGCTGGATGACGGCAGCACTTCAGCGCTGGTGCTGCTGGATCTAAGTGCGGCATTTGACACGGTGTCCCATGAAATCCTGCTCCTACGTCTGAAGGAGATAGGTATTGGGAATAAAGCTCTAGCGTGGTTCTCCTCTTTCCTGGCCGACCGAACCTTTCAAGTGACCTCTCCCCTTTCTCTTCCCATGTACACTCTCTTCTTCGTGGGGTTCCTCAGGGCTCTGCATTGAGCCCTACGCTCTTCAATATATATATGAGCCCTTTGGCACGGCTGGCCAAAGTACGAGGAATCTCCCTGGTGTCATACGCCGACGACACCCAACTAGTGATTGCCCTGTCCAATGATCCCAAGCGAGACAAAATAAAATTTAAAGAAGACATCTCTGCAATTGCAGAATGGATGACGGCTAACTTTCTGCAATTGAACTCTACCAAATCAGAGATTCTCCTGGTTGGCAAAGAGTCTCATCTCTGGACGAAGGAATGGTGGCCTCGGGCACTTGGTGATCCCCTGATCCCAAACCTGCGGTGAAAAATCTAGGCTTTATAGTTGATAATAACCTCAACTTTGAAACACATGCCACATCAGTGGCCGGGAAATGCTTTGGACTATTGCACGGCCTCCGACCGATTTTGGGTCTCTTTGATGCCCAAACACGCCAACTGATTATACAAGCTTCTATTCTGGCCCGTCTGGACTACTGCAATGTGCTTCTTCTCGGCTCTAATAAATCTGTGCTTAATAAATTGCAGCGGGTTCAGAACCCCAATTTTCCCCAAGTTGGACAACCCCATAAAGTTGGAAGTATAAACAGCAATGGTGCTGTCTTTTTGGGGAGTTTGAGAATTGACATCAGAATCCTGCGATCCTGCCTCTACCATTTCCTACAGTTCTAACACCAAATTAAAAACGGTGAGTTGAAAACCCCTTGAATCTGCAGCACACCTTCACTTTAGACACACCCAGATACTTGGCCTTCCCTAAATGAATCAATGCCAGGGAGCCACTCAATGAGAATAATCTAGAACGTTGGTGTTACTCTATTTATATTTCACTGGAATTGTATTTTCATGTGTTCATTCTCTCCTCATTGTTTGATTGCAATCTTTCCGTTTAAGAAATGGATATTTGCTTGCCTGTTTTCTATCCCCTCATATTTTTAGGTCTCGTCCTGAACCAGCGCTTGCGCTGGTCTCTGGCGAGACCTATAGTAGTGGGGTTTTAAAAGTGCAACCACAGCTTTGTGTGGCATGGCATACAGTGTGCGATTACGTGCACATGCACGAGCAGAGGGCCATGTGGCATTCCTCTCGCTCGGCCAAGCGTGCGCGCCTCGCTTCAATGCCCCTCCCTCTCCCCCACCACAGAAACGTCTGCCATGCTTCTGTTGTGACCCTTTTGATGCACGGCATTGGAGGAAAACATGGGCATTTTGTTGTTTTTTTCACGTTGTAAGTTTTAACAGACACTTCGAGACTGTTCTTGGCATGATGTCAACCTGCGCCTCTTTCAACTTCAAAAAGTTATTTGGTAGCTTTGCAAGGAAAGTTATATCATCAAAGGAATCTGCAAATATACCTTGGCACAGGCGCTTGGTGGTAGCCACAATACACATATCTGCACCACCACTCCACCACTCAGCATCACAACAGCACCACTCCACCACCTCAGCACCACTCCACCACCTCAGCACCTCCGCACCACTCCACCACCTCCGCACCCCTCCACCACGCCACCACCACTCCACCACCTCAGCATCACAACACCACCACCTCAGCACCACTCCACCACCACTCCACCACCTCATCATTACTCCACCACCACTCCACCACCTCAGCATCACAACACCACCACTCCACCACCTCAGCATCACAACACCACCACTCCACCACCTCAGCATCACAACACCACCACCTCAGCATCACAACACCACCACTCCACCATCACTCCACCACCACTCCACCACCTCAGCATCACAACACCACCACTCCACCATCACTCCACCACCACTCCACCACCTCAGCATCACAACACCACCACTGCACCATCACTCCACCACAACTCCACCACCTCAGGATCACAACATCACCACTCCACCACCACCTCAGCATCACAACACCACCACTCCACCACCACTCCACCACCTCAGCATCACACCACCACTCCACCATCACTCCACCACCACTCCACCACTCAGCATCACAACAGCACCACTCCACCACCACAGCACCACTCCACCACCTCAGCACCTCCGCACCACTCCACCACCTCCGCACCCCTCCACCACCACTCCACCACCTCAGCATCACAACACCACCACTCCACCACCTCAGCACCACTCCACAGCGACTCCACCACCTCATCATTACTCCACCACCACTCCACCACCTCAGCATCACAACACCACCACTCCACCACCTCAGCATCACAACACCACCACTCCACCACCTCAGCATCACAACACCACCACCTCAGCATCACTCCACCATCACTCCACCACCACTCCACCACCTCAGCATCACAACACCACCACTCCACCACCACTCCACCTCAGCATCACTCCACCACCACTCCACCACCTCAGCATCACAACACCACCACTGCACCATCACTCCACCACCACTCCACCACCACAACACCATCACTCCACCACCACCTCAGCATCACAACACCACCACTCCACCACCTCAGCATCACACCACCACTCCACCATCACTCCACCACTCAGCATCACAACACCACCACTCCACCACCTCAGCATCACAACACCACCACTCCACCACCACTCCACCACCTCAGCATCACTCCACCACCACTCCACCACCTCAGCATCACAACACCATCACTCCACCACCACTCCACCACCTCAGCATCACAACACCACTCCACCATCACTCCACCACCACACCACCACCTCAGCATCACACCACCACTCCACCACCACTCCACCTCAGCATCACAACACCACCACTCCACCACCACTCCAGCACCTCAGCATCACACCACCACTCCACCATCACTCCACCACCACTCCACCTCAGCATCACAACACCACCACTCCACCACCTCAGCATCACAACACCACCACCTCAGCACCACTCCACCACCACTCCACCACCTCAGCACCACTCCACCATCACTCCACCACCTCAGCATCACGCCACCACCTCAGCATCACAACACCACTCCACCACCACTCCACCATCACTCCCCCACCACCTCAGCATCACACCACCACTCCACCACCACTCCACCACCTCAGCATCACAACACCACTACCTCAGCACCACTCCACCACCACTCCACTACCTCCGCACCACTCCACCACCACTCCACCACCTCAGCACCACTCCACCACCACTCCACCACCACTCCACCACCTCAGCATCACAACACCACTCCACCATCACTCCACCACCACTCCACCACCTCAGCATCACAACACCACCATTCCATCACCACTCCACAACCTCAGCATCGCAACACCACCACTCCATCACTACTCCACCACCTCAGCATCACAACACCACCACTCCACCATCACTCCACCACCACTCCACCACCTCAGCATCGCAACACCACCACTCCACCATCACTCCACCACCACTCCACCATCTCAGCATCGCAACACCACCACTGCACCATCACTCCACCACCACTCCACCACCTCAGCATCACAACACCACCTCTCCACCATCACTCCACCACCACCTCAGCATCACAACACCACCACTCCACCACCTCAGTATCACACCACCACTCCACCACCTCAGCATCACACCACCACTCCACCATCACTCCACCACCTCAGCATCACAACACCACCACTCCACCACCACTCCACCACCTCAGCATCACTCCACCACCACTCCACCACCTCAGCATCACAACACCACCACTCCACCACCACTCCACCACCTCAGCATCACAACACCACCACCTCAGCATCACAACACCACCACCTCAGCACCACTCCACCACCACCTCAGCACCACTCCACCACCACTCCACCACCACTCCACCACAACACCACTCCACCACCACCTCAGCATCACAACACCACCACTCCACCACCACTCCACCACCACTCTACCACCATCACTCCACCACCATCACAACTCCACCACCACTCCACCACCATTAAACACATTGGCAAAGTCAATAGCTCTGCCTAAACACTTATAAGGCCCCAAAGGCGAGACCTATTGGCTATGCCAATGCTTGTTGCCTATGTTACTGATATCCACATTAGGTCGCTTCAGTGATGTCAAATAAGATCAATAGTTCTGCGATATCACTTTCTGTGATGTCACTTCTTGCAATGCACTATGCAATTAGAGGGGCCTCACATTTTCCCTTTCGCCCGGGGCCTCAGAAGTCCTAGGACCGGCCCTGTCCGTAGAAGAGGTTGAAGCACACTACGGAGTAGACCAGAGACAGTCGCATGAGTCGTGAGATCTGGACATTATTTCCGGAGGAGCGGGAGCAGTCCCAAGTTCTACAGGTGACTCTGGATCCAGGCTCCACCAAGGGTATTATTTTCCGGCTCAATGCAGCCCTAAAAAATGATAGGCAGAGAAACATTTCTCTGAAGTGAGCCTCCTGGGACGGAGAAATGGAGACCCCCACTCACAGACAGTGAATGCAATAGAGCTCGAGCACAGGTGCGAGAAGTCGCCAGCAATGCCCGATTTAAGCTGGTACAATTTTACTCTATGGCATATATGACGCCACAGCGCTTGCATAGGGCTTATCCTACTCGACAGGCAGGTTGCACTAGATGTGGTGTAATTCCTGCAGACTTTCCACATGTAGCATAGACCTGTGCACAGTTACAAACATTTTGGGGTGAGGTATTGCAGGAAGTGCGCAGAGTGACAAAGGTTAAAGTAAAATTTACACCCAAACGCTGCCTGCTGGGACTGCTGCCTCTTCCTAAGAAAGGGAAGAAAATGCTGTACAGATTTGCTCAGCTGGGTCTAGTACTTGTGCAGCGACGCATTGCCAAACACTGGACACGCCCGATCTCGGCAACCCCTTCTAAGTGGCAGACAGACTTCCTGGAATGGGCTGCGGCAGAGGAATACCGGCTCCGGCGACATCGCACGGATAACAGTGCAGAGAGTGACTTAGAGTGCTGGGGTGATATGCCAGTCAAGTTTGGTGGCTATGACACATTACCGGTAGACGGGTCCGCCTCCACCACATCAGAGGGAGATGATGCAGCCCCCGATGCGATAGACCACACTTAAACTGGATTAACTGTGCCGATCAACCTCCCTACCCATATTCACCTGCCCCTCCTGGACTGGTGTGCCCATTTAAGAACTACAAATAGCTCGACCTCTTGCGATATTCCTTCATGTGGTGATTGTATGTATGTGGATGTCTGGTGTTGGTTGCCCCCGCTGCTTCACCGCTCTCACCTGGGGAACCGCTATCCACACTCCTGTCTTTCTAACATTATGAAAGTACTCAATAATACAATGCTGCAGTTTTTATTTTTTTAGATTGTTTTGAAAATCTGATTAAATAGATTTAAAAAACAAACATTTAGAGTTGGCAGTAAATATTTTGCTTCATGTTTTTCTTTTTACTAGCTAAGAACTAGCAATTCATCCTTATTACAACATACAGTGGAACACTGTGCTATCCCAGTTGTTAAGATTTTCCTGACATCTGAGAGGACACAGATTTGGGCTAGGCTGTTGAAAAATCCAAGATTCAGCATGAAATATTATCCTTAATAAATTGAAGTGAGACTTCTCAAAAAGCACATCCACGTGGCATATTAATTGGTGATACATTTTTGAAGTACATAGATATGATGTACACGTAAAAGTTTTAAGAAATGTCCAAGTGTAGAAGAATTATATTGCTCCACAATATCCCTGCCAGAAGCAGTGATGCCTAAGGCTTATCCCATCCCATATTGAGCCTGTCACTGGTGAAATACACTTACACAGCAATCTACATACATCACTATTAGTAAAAGGCACAAAATCACTTAGTAGGGCCTAGACCGAGGACGAAAGAAAACGGGATGCAATAGTCGGTCTGTGTGGTGAAAGGTCAAAAATGTCTAAAAAAATCATTCACGCCAACACCTTGAAGCTTCTTTATGGGGAACAGGGAGGTGAAATCCAGCAATAAAGAACTTAACTGGAGAGTTTTGGACAATGCAGGCGTGAGGACCATTAGAGATGTAGTAGAAGACAATGTGAATATTCCATTCACAGAACTACAGTAACGTTTTGGACATAATGAAAGTTCGGCACACATGCAGGTAGGCCACCGTCCAGGCAATGTTGAAGCACACTAAGGTGAAATTGCTGCACGACAGTTCATCGGGGATTAATCTTCTTGACATATAGTGCTTCACTTCGACTAAGCCCACATTTCTCCAAACAGCAGGGAATGTTAAGAAGTGAGAGAGATTGTAGAGAAAATATCCTGACACTGTTCTGGAAGCATAATGGTGTGATTCAATAGTAGGCCAAAATATGCTCATGCTTTTTCACATCCTGAAAACTATTCCCCAACTAGCACCGGACACAGATACTGGAGTTGCAGAAAAGAAGGTTGTGACATTCTACACACATGTTGGCAGCATTTGAATCGGTTTGTCCTTTAGTAAAAATGTAGAGCGTGGAGGAAAATTAGCTGAAAGTCCACTCACCAAATATGAATCATTAGAAGTGCTACTCAGCCAAGCTGGAGTATGCAGAATAATCAAAATATTGCTAGATGGATGATAACTGCACTAGCCCTACTTGTGCATGGTCATCAAAAATGGCCACAGCTGTCTGGTATGAACACAGTGCTTGTAGGCAATTTTAGGACTTTGTTGGAAAGAATCCATCAACAGCTTGAAAAGAGAGGAAGCGGGAAGACAGTGATTTTGGCACTATGTGAGAAGAAACCCTCTTAATAATAGCTTGAGGGACCAGGCACAAAGGCAGTTTGTATAAGTTACAAAACACACATAACTCCAAAGAAATGGTAAACTGCTGGTGGCAACATGTAGCAGTGCTTTGGCTGTTCTTTCATGTTAATATAATATTTTGAATTTCATGTTGGTACCAGCACGTGGTTTACAAATCCTATCTTCAGATGGTATAGCCCCTATTCTATGATCTGTTTAGGAGCTATAGCAAATGAGCTAGGCAGATGGTGTGCCTCATTTTCTAGGTTCTTCAGAATGAATGAGTTCACACTAGAAGCTCAAGTCCACTACAATTGATCTGAGCTAAATAAACACCGCTGTGCATTTTTTCATTTGAAGCAAACCTCCAGGGCATCACAAATATACAATGGTGGGTAGCTTCAAGCAAAATCTTTCTGGTGCTTCTTTTAAGGTTTGGCATTAGCCCCGATTGCTTGATTGATATATTTTTCACATTTTCCTTCCAGCCACTACAGCATGCCACATGAGGCTGTGGGCCAGTCATTGGCCAACTTCATTGTGAATGACAGAAGTCTGCTCTTTGACACATCACATCCTCACACAAAGCAGTTCCCTTCAGTGCCATGTATTACTATGGCAGTGTAGGCTTTCTGAGACC
>CAWUFW010006983.1:730000-735000 GCA_963921515.1 Calotriton arnoldi
AGTGCAGTAGTGTAGGGGGTCGTGCTGGGGTAGTGTTTTAGGGTTTAGGGTAGTGCAGTGCTGTATGGGTAGTGTAGGGGGTCGTGCTGGGGTAGTGTTTTAGGGTTTAGGGTAGTGCAGTGGTGTATGAGTAGTGTAGGGGTCATGCTGGTGGTAGTGTTTTAGGGTTTAGGGTAGTGCAGTGGTGTTTGGGTAGTGTAGGGGGTCGTGCTGGGGTAGATTTAGGGTTTAGGGTAGTGCAGTGGTGTTTGGGTAGTGTAGGGAGTCGTGCTGGGGGTAGTGTTTTAGGGTTTAGGGTAGTGCAGTGGTGTTTGTGTAGTGTAGGGGGTTGTGCTGGGGGTAGTGTTTTAGGGTTTATGTTAGTGCAGTGGTGTTTGGGTAGTGTAGGGGGTAGTGCTGGGGTAGTGTTTTAGGGCTTAGGGTAGTGCAGTGGTGTTTGTGTAGTGTAGGGGGTAGTGCTGGGGGTAGTGTTTTAGGGTTTAGGTTAGTGCAGTGGTTTGCGTAGTGTAGGGGTTCATGCTGGGGGTAGTGTTTTAGGGTTTAGGGTATGGCAGTGGTGTTTGGGTAGTGTAGGGGGTTGTGCTGGGGGTCGATTTAGGGTTTAGGGTAGTGCAGTGGTGTTTGTGTTGTGAGGGGGTCGTGCTGGGGGTAGTGCTTTAGGGTTTAGAGTAATGCAGTGTTGTTTGTATAGTGTAGGGGGGTTTAGGGTAGTGCAGTGGTGTTTGTGTAGTGTAGGGGGTCCTGCTGGGGGTAGTGTTTTAGGGTTTAGGGTAGTGCAGTGGTGTTTGTGTAGTGTAGGGGGTAGTGTTTTAGGGTTTAGGGTAGTGCAGTGGTGTTTGTGTAGTGTAGGGGGTCATGCTGAGGGTAGTGTTTTAGGGTTTAGGGTAGTGCAGTTGTGTTTGTGTAGTGTAGGGGGTCGTGTTTTAGGGTATAGGGTAGTGCAGTGGTGTTTGGGTAGTGTAGGGGGTCATGCTGGGGTTAGTGTTTTACGGTTTAGGGTAGTGCAGTGGTGTTTGTGTAGTGTAGGGAGTCATGCTGGGGGTAGTGTTTTAGGGTTTAGGGTAGTGCAGTGGTGTTTGGGTAGTGTAGGGAGTCGTGCTGGGGTAGTGGTTTAGGGTAGTGCAGTGGTGTTTGTGTACTGTAGGGGGTCGTGCTGGGTTCTAGTGTTTTACAGTTTAGGGTAGTGCAGTGGTGTTTGTGTAGGGGGTCGTGTTTTAGGGTTTAGGGTCGTGCAGTGGTGTTTGGGTAGTGTAGGGGGTCGTGCTGGGGTAGTGTTTTTGAGTTTAGGGTAGTGCAGTTGTGTTTGGGTAGTGAAGGGGTCGTGCTGGGGGTAGTGTTTTAGGGTTTAGGGTAGTGCAGTGGTGTTTGTGTAGTGTAGGGGGTCATGCTGGGGGTAGATTTAGGGTTTAGGGTAGTGCAGTGGTGTTTGTGTAGGGGGTCGTGCTGGGGGTAGTGTTTTAGGGTTTAAGGCAGTGCATTGGTGTTTGTGTAGTGTAGGGGGTTGTGCTGTGGGTAGATTTAGGGTTTAGGGTAGTGCAGTGGTGTTTGTGTAGTGAAGGGGTCGTGCTGGGGGTAGTGTTTTAGGTTTAGGGTAGTGCAGTGGTGTTTGTGTAGTGTAGGGGGTTGTGCTGTGGGTAGATTTAGGGTTTAGGGTAGTGCAGTGGTGTTTGGGTAGTGGAGGGGGTAGTGTTTTAGGGTTTAGGGTAGTGCGCCCAACCAGCCACAATATCCGTGGACAAAGGGGATCCTGACTCTTTGGAATGCTCCATTAATTGAATAATTTGGGTCAAGGGCCTTACCACGTCCAAGACCTATGAATTCCTTTCTTGGGATCCCTCATATACTTGGAGAAAAAGGTACATAGTTTCTCATCAATTTCAGGCGTGTGTGCCACCTTCCCCTTCAGTGAGGGCCTGGGGCATTCTCCCTCATCCTATTCCTGACCTCCCTTTCAAGGGGTTGATGGATTTTCCCCACCACATACTCTGCCACTTTGGCGTCAGGTGTCCACTCCGCTGACCTAGGATGGTAAATTTGGGTAGGCTCGAACATGTCCGAGTGGACCCCGTCCCCAACCGGGGACTGAGAGGAGTGGGACTCTGGATGCCAGGGACGCCCCGAGTCCTTATCCTCATCGGAGGAGAAATCGTCCTCCGATACACCCTCTCCCTCTAAAGGAAACCCGCCATCGGGGTCTACAATAGTGGTGACAGTGTCGCAATTTTCTCCGGGCCCCTCCTCCTCCCGGCAGGGTGCATGTTTTAGCGTTCGCGCACTCTTGAGGAAGGTCTCCGTAAGTTTATCAAATCCTTCCAAGTGCCCCGCGTTATGCTTAACGGCCCTTTTATTCCCCATCTGGTAGCTACTGGGACCCGCCACCAACAGATCTGGGTCACTGAACACCCCAGGGATGCTTTTCGCCAGCTTATCAACCTGATCCCTAAGAGGAGCCAGCGCCCTAGAAATAGCCAGAGAGAGGGCTTGGTCCACTGCTGGAATGAGAAGTTGGGGGGCCATTCCTCCTCCACTTCCTGGTAGGAGGAGTAAAAATGGTCTTCTGGAGAAGACATGATAGCAGAGGGTGTGAGCACAGAACAAATGCCCTTAAAATCCTTAAGGCAGCCCCTCGCCGGTGCTCCAACAGCTGGGCTTTCCCCGAAGCTGTTATAAGAATAGACTGAGGCGCAATACCAATTACCACCACCAGGTGGCGCTGGTCACTAACGTGGCCATGTGGGAAATCACCACGTAGCGGTGTCAAAATTAGGCGAGGGTTGGTCGGGAATCAAGCTGGACCCTAAAGGAGTGACCGGATTCCCAAACGCGTGTAAAGACCAGCGGGAGCGCTCGACGGAGCTGCCTCGCTCGGACCAGACGCGCCTGACAGGATCTCACCGCGCGCAGAGCACACAGCGGGAGAAACTGCGAGGGGAGAACGCGCTCGGGCAAGAGCCTGCTGCGCAGGGAATATGAAACAATACCAAGGCAATAATGCTAATAACGTGCACAAGAAACCGCTATACAAACAGCAACAACGCCAGATTAAGCCAAGAATGTAAGGAATGCACTTAACTGACGAGCAGTGAAGAAAGAGGAAGCGGAAGGGACGTCACGATATTATATACGATGGACTGTAATATGATTGGACTATAGTTGCCTTGAAGACTACCCCCCTAATGGTTCATGGGTTGTGTAGTCTTTTGTTTAATGATTGTTGTTACGTTTTCTTTGAACTGCTATGCAAATAAAGTGAGGAAAGATATGCATAATCCTCGCCTCCGTCCTGCCATAGAATTCATTAAACTTTATTTGATCTGATTTAGAAACATAGATCATAAAAGTGTACATAAAAACAGGAAATCCTCTTTCCTAATACAATACAGTGAGAATTAATTAAAACCAGTAGGTAAAACGGGTGTTACAAAGCCCGGTTCAGAGCAACTTCAGGTTAACAGAATCGTAAAGGTCAATGTTTCGCAAGATCAATCTCATGTACTTCGTGCAAAATACGCAATAAGGGGTCCAAGTAAGATGTAACGCTCCAATACCTTGCCAGTTTGCACTATATAAAACTTCAGAAAAAATAAAAATAAAAAGTGTTTTGCACACTTCTGTCATTGGGCAATAAGTGGGCTACATCTGGGTGATATTTGTGCTACATTTGGGCTCTTTTTTCTCTGGTGGCCATCTTGGGAGACTTATTTGTTATGAAGTTTCCTAATTTCATCATTTACTGCAGTCTCCTCAGTAGGAAATGCTTTCAGTTTTTTACTTTGATTCCATCAAGAAGGCATTCAGATGTCACACATTTGCCATAAATTCAGAATGTTAGCACTCTAGTTGTTCATTAGATCACTGTAGTAAAGCTACTGCTCACCAGGGAGTTAACTGGAAGTCTACTGCTGGTATTGAAAGTGATTGTTTCAGTCTGCATGTCAGAATTTTCTAATGAAATAGAAGAGGATTTGAGATCTCACTTAAAACATGCCCTAAATTTTCGTTCTGCAGCACTAACCATAATTTCTATGGCAAAATGAACCCCCTCATTTTGTTCCTTTTTAAATTAAATGTTTTAAGTGTTACCAGTTTATTCCAGTCAAGATGGCTTCAGGTGTGCCATACTTTTGTCATAAGTATGACTGTTAGCGCTTTAGTTGTTCTTTAGAACACTCTGGGAAGCTGCAGTAGAACACAAAGGCATCAACTGACAGGCTGCTCCTGTTGAAATATAACAGGAAGATATTTGAGATCTCACTTAAAACATGTCCTAATTTTTCTTTCTACAGCACTAACCATAATTTCTATGACAAAATGAACCCCTCATTTTGTTCCTTTTAAATTAAATGTTTTAAGTGTTACTAGTTTATTCCAATCAAGATGGCTTCAGGTGTGCCATACTTTTGTCATAAGTAAGGCTGTTAGCACTCTAGTTGTTCTATAGAACACTCTGGGAAGCTGCAGTAGAACACAAAGGCATCAACTGACAGTCTCTGCCCTTGTTGGATGTACATGTTTTACTGAGAATGTCAGACTTCATTCTCACATGACTGAGCAGGGGTGTGGAATTTATTAAAATATCTACTTGTCCATGGGGCAGGTTGCTTCATAAATCTACTTGTCCTGTAACAAAATCCACTTGTCCCTTTTGTGCCATGTGTTGCAGCGACAAATTATGGCATCAATCTCATTATATAAGAGCTCGGAAACAGCCTCTCTGATTATGCCAGGGCTCCTTCCATGGTAGGATTTGAATACTAGCAATTCCCTTATGTTAACACCGTTCCGCAGATCTACATACTGGGGCTGAGGTAATGGTAAGCAAGAGTTCCAGGGTTGGAATGCCCTTTTGAGTCTGTGCAAACATACTAATTCGCATGTTTTAATGGTTTTCACCGACTCTTCTCTAATCTTTTCCCATACTGAGAAAGGTTGGATATTTACTCCTGACAATGGCAGACATAAAACTTCTTCCAAGGTTGGGGAAAAAGTGGTTAGAGGGA
>CAWUFW010006983.1:745000-752500 GCA_963921515.1 Calotriton arnoldi
CCTTATGGTTTTTTCAGTGAATTTCTAAGGTTTTTTAAATGCAAATTTCTAACTATAACGTGCCTGAAACCTATGGTTTTTTCAGTGAATTTCAAAGGTTTTTTAAATGCTAATTTCTAACTATAACGTGTCTGAAACCTATGGTTTTTTCAGTGAATTTCAAAGGTTTTTAAATGCTAATTCCTAACTATAACATGTCTGAAACATACGGTTTTTTAAGTGAATTTCAAAGGTTTTGTAAATGACAATTTTTTAATGTATTAATTGTTATATTTATTTTTTTCATACTGATTTACTACATTTTTAGAAACATTTTTTTTTACTTTTTTATTTTTTAAATTACATTGTAATTACATTATACATTACAAAAATACTTTCTCAGAATGAATTACTTTAGTTTAAATACTTTGCACATAGGCAATATTCTTTTAAGTACAGTAGTTACAGTTGTTGCAATGGGCAACACATTTTCAAACAATGCAACATTCAGCTCAATGTGAATTTCTAGTTAAATGCAATTAGTTACTTTATGGATTACTTTTCTAACCACAGGACTGGATCGTAGATTCAGTCCTGGGACATCTCCTGTAAACAGTTGAGTAAAAGCGTTTTGGTTACAGTAGTGATTTTTAACGAATATTATTGTATTTTAAAAGTTGACACTTAGAAACTTTTTCACATAGAATCACCAATGTTATCCTATGGGAGGAAATTCACTTAGCAGGTAAGTAGTGTTATCGTTACTTTTTCTTACTCAGTGTTGGATCCTGGATCCAGCACTGGTGCATCTCCTGTAAACAGTTGAAAGAATGCGTTTAAGTCATACAGGCGATTTTTAAGGAATATTTGTAGTTTGTGAAAATCGACACTTGGAAACTTTTCAGCTGAAAACCAGACAATGGATTCCTATGGAAGAAAATATAAGTTACTGGTAAGTACGGTTAAAATTACTTTTCAGGGTCAGTGCTGGGCTAAAAGATGCAGCACTGAGGTCTCTCCTGATAACAGGTGAGTAAATCAGAATTCGTATTTCGGCTGATTTTAGAGGAATATTTTAAAGTTCCAAAACTCCACACTTAGAAGAATTTCCAAGTGAAACCAGTCAATGTTAGCCTATGGAAGGAAATTCAAGTTACTGGTAAGTACGGTTAAAATTACTTTTCAGGACCAGTACTGGGCTGAAAGATACAGCACTGAGGTCTCTCCTGATAACAGGTGAGTAAATCGGAATTTGTATTTCGGCTGATTTTAGAGGAATATTTGTATGTTTCAAAAATCAACACTTAGAAACTTTTTCAGCAAAAAGCAGGCAATGATATCCTATGGAAGGAAATTCAAGTTACTGGTAAGTACGGTTAAAATTACTTTTGAGGATCAGTACTGGGCTGAAAGATGCAGCACTGAGGTCTCTCCTGATAACAGGTGAGTAAATCGGAATTCGTATTTCGGCTGATTTTAGAGGAATATTTTAAAGTTCCAAAACTCCACACTTAGAAGAATTTCCAAGTGAAACCAGTCAATGTTAGCCTATGGAAGGAAATTCAAGTTACTGGTAAGTACGGTTAAAATTACTTTTCAGGATTAGTACTGGGCTGAAAGATGCAGCACTGAGGTCTCTCCTGATAACAGGTGAGTAAATCCGAATTCGTAGTTCGGCAGATTTTAGAGGAATATTTGCACAATGGTGAAGGTAGGGGCGGGGCCTGAGGTGACATCTGTGCAAACGCGCCCCGTGGCGCGTTTTAAGTTGGGGGATTAAGTCCCCTTGAATCATGAGGGTCCCTAGGGGCCAACTAGCCCACCAGGAACCTCCAGTATGCGCCAGGGGCTGCGTTGCAGAGACGTGTAGAGAGGCCACACCCCTTTTACACCTCTCTGCAACGCAGCTCTGTGGCGCTTTCTGGATGTACCTGTTGGGCTAGTTGGCCCCAGGGACCCTCAGGATTGAAGGGGATTTAATTCCCCATCTTAAAACGCGCCACGGGGCCTGTTTGCACACATGTCACCTGAAGCCCCGCCCTCCCTTCACCACTGTGCAAACGCGCCCGTGGCGCGTTTTAAGTCGGGGATTAACTCCCTTGAATCCTGAGGGTCCCTGGGGGCCAACTAGCCCAACAGGTATATCCAAAAGCGCCACAGAGCTGCGTTGCAGAGAGGTGTATAAAGGGGCGTGGCCTCTGTACACCTCTCTGCAACGCAGCCCTGACGCATACTGGAGGTTCCTGGTGGGCTAGTTGGCCCCAGGACCCCAGTATTGAAGTGGAATTACTTCCCCATCTGCAGACGCGCCAGGGGCGCGTTTGCAGAGTGGTGAAGGAAGGGCGGGGCCTGTGGCCCGATCGTTTTTTATTTTTTTATTTTTTTCCTGAAGGGGGCTGTGTGGCCCCCTTCCTTTTTCCTATTATTGGGCCCTGGGGACCCCATCCCCCAGGGCCTTACCCCTTTTTTTTTTTTTTCAATTAAACGGGAAGGGGGCCGCGTGGCCCCCTCCCCTGGCCGAATCCTGCCCCGGGGACCCCATCCCCGGGGCATGGCCACACTTTTCTTTAATTTTTAAGGAGGGGGCTGCGTGGCCCCCTCCTCAGGCCTCCTTTTGCCCCGGGGACCCCATCCCCGGGGCAGGCCTTTTTTTTTTTTTTTTTTTTTTACTTATTTCTGGGGAGGGGGCCGCGTGGCCCCCTCCCGGGCCACTTATGGCCCCGGGGACCCCATCCCCCGGGGCCTGGCCTCTCGTTGGGGACTGTGGGGGGTCCCCAAACCCCCACAGTCCCGCCGGCTCCCCGTGTCCTAAGGGAGCCGGCATTGCTTTTCCACATGGGAGCAGCTAACATGCTGCTCCCCATGTGGAAAGCAATTGTCTTTGGATATTGGAGCGAGAGCAGGTTTCCCTGCTCTCTCTTCCAATATCCAAAGCAGTTTGCAATGACAGGACGGGAGCCGCGAGGCTCCGTCCTGTCATTGCAAACAGCAGTGTCCCGGGGGTAGGCACCCCGGGACACTGCAGGAGCCGGCCCTGAGGGGTGGCGGTCCCCAGGGCCACCACAGGCTCCAGGAGGGGGGCCGCTCGGCCCCCCTCCCCACATCAGCAAAGCCCCGGGGAGGTGGTGGTCCCCGGGGCTTCGGGGGTCCAAAACGGACCCCCATTTTAATTTGTTAGTGCCCCGGGGAGGTGGCGGTCCCGGGGCGTGTGGGGGCTCGAGCCCCCACACAGGAAAAAGTTTTAAAAAAGAAGCCCCGGGGAGGTGGTGGTCCTCGGGGCTGCGGGAGGGCTCAGAGCCCTCCCGCACCATTTTAAAAGAAAGCCCCAGGGGGTGGCGGTCCCCGGGGCTTGGGGGCCCTTTGAGGCCCCCCATACATAAATTTAACCCCCACCATGCCCCCGGGACTTGGGCCACCCGGGGCAAAATACAATCGAGCGCGGAGACCGCTCTTCGATTTTTTATTTTTTTTCGGCAGGATTCGCGCTCCCTGAGCGCATCCTGCCGATTTAAAAATAAATAAATAAAAAAAAAAAAAAAATGCTTTTCGGCCCAGGGGGTCCTTGTGGGACCCCTGGGCAGACCTAGGGGTCAGGGTGTTTCTACCCTGCCCCCTTTGTGCGTTTTGCACACTTTTTTTACTGCTTTCTTGTTCCTCGGTTCTACCGAGGAACAAGATGGCTGCCAACACTTCCTGGTTTGGAGTGTTGACAGCCAATTAGCAGACAGCTCGTGATCGGGAGGGTGCGCGAATCCGACGCGGCCATAGATATATATGTACTTTTACTTTTGATTTTCTCCGCAACTACTGAACGGATTTACACCATTTAACAAAAAGGGTTCTTTCTGAACCAAGAACTACCTCTTTGCCAAATTTGGTGTAATTCCGTTCAGCAGTTCGGGCTGTAGCCGTGTCTAAAGTTTCCTATGGAAAAATGAATGGGGAAAACGCGTTTTGGGACCCCCTTTTTCTCGGCCCCCGCTTGACGAATCACCCTGAGACTTTCAGGGTAGGAGCGGACCGGAGCGGGCCATAAAGTTTGAAAATTTCGCGAAGATTCGTCAACCGACGCAAGAGTTATTTCAAATAGAATGTCGCGGATTTCCTATGGAAAATAGGTCCTAACTATAACTATCTACTGGCGACCGCCAGTAGATAATATATATATATATATATATATATATGTGTGTGTGTGTGTGTGTGTGTGTGTATATATATATATATATATATATATATATATATATATATATATTCACTGAAAAAACCATAGGTTTCAGGCCTGTTATATTTAGGGTTTAGCATTTAAAAAACCTTTGAAATTCACTGAAAAAACCATAGGTTTTAGGGAAAGTTATAGTTAGTTGGACATTGCACTCGTACAAAACCCGTGAAATTCCCCCGTTATAGTTAGTTCAGCTAACTATAACTCGCGCCCGCAATGCACTGCTGATGACGTCACATATTACATCACTCATGACATGGTCAGTGACATCACTGATGACATCTCAAATGACATCACTGATGACATCATCCAGTGACTGTGTGTTTCTGTTAAGTTTAAATATGTTTAATATATATAGGGAAAGGCGTATTGAAGAATGAGTGGGTGTATAAGTGTCTGAATGGATGATTTAGTAGGTGCGTGACTGACTCTATAAGTGAATGATTAAACGTATCTTACTGAATGCATGGGTTAGTGACTAAACTGTGTGAATCTCTGTATCCGTCTGTCTGTTGGTGTGTAAGTGACTGTATGGGTTTGTGAATAGCTACATGAGTGTCTATATGAGTTATTGATTGGTTGTCTGAGTATCTGTATGGGTGCCTGAGTGTTTGTGTGGGTGGGGTGTGTGTGACTGTGCATAGATGTGTGAGTGGGTGATTCACTGGGTGCATGGTTTCAAGAGTGCATCTGTGATGGACTGTATGGGTGGGTGAGTGTGTGTATGGGTGTGTTAGTGAGTGAATGTATATCTCAGTGGTACATGTGTGAGTAACTACATATGTGAAAGGCAGTATATATGTGTTTTGGAGTATATAAATGGCTATAAGTGAGTGTGTGATTGTGAGAGTGGCTGTATGGATGAGTGTGTACTTGTATCAGTGATCGTATAAGAGCGTAAGAATGTGCTAGTATTTGTATGAGTAAGTGAGCTGGTGTGTGTATAACTGTATAGGTGAGTAAATGGGTGTGTGCTTAATATTTTACATGACTGACTAGGTGTGTGAGTACCTCTATGGATGAGTGGCGGTGTGTGAGTGTCTATGTAGGTGTATGAGTGCATATGATAGTCCTGTACTGAGTGACCGTAAGTATGAGTGACTGTATGGGTGAGTGAGTGGATGTGTGTGTAGACCTATGAATCAGTGAGTGGGTATGTACTAACTGGTATTAGTGTGTCTATGGTTTCGAGAATGGTAGTTTATATTTTAGAGTAGGTGTATGAAAGGTTATATTAGGGTGTGAGGAGGTGCATCAGATATTAAGTGGATGATGTCATCAGTGATGTCATCAGTGATGTCACTGACCATGTCATGAGTGATGTAATATGTGACGTCATCAGCAGTGCATTGCGGGGTGCGCGAGTTATAGTTAGCTGAACTAACTATAACGGGGGAATTTCACGGGTTTTGTACGAGTGCAATGTCCAACTAACTATAACTTTCCCTAAAACCTATGGTTTTTTCAGTGAATTTCAAAGGTTTTTTAAATGCTAAACCCTAACTATAACAGGCCTGAAACCTATGGTTTTTTCAGTGAATTTCAAAGGTTTTTAAAATGCTAATTCCTAACTCTAACAAGCCTGAAACCTATGGTTTTTTCAGTGAATTTCAAAGGTTTTTTAAATGCTAATTCCTAACTATAACATGTTTGAAACCTATGGTTTTTTTCAGTGAATTTCAAAGGTTTTGTAAATGACAATTTTTAAATGTATTAATTGTTATATTTATTTTTTTTGATACTGATTTACTACATTTTTTTAAACTATTTATTTTTAGATATTTTATTTTTAAATTACATTATACATTACATTACAAAATATACTTTCTCAGAATGAATTACTTTAGTTTAAATACTTTGCAAATAGGCAATAGACTTTTAAGTACAGTAGTTACAGTTGTTGCAATGGGCAACACAATTTCAAACACAATGCAACATTGAGCTCAATGTGAATTTCTAGCTAAATGCAATTAGTTACTTTATGGATTACTTTTCTAACCACAGGACTGGATCCTAGATTCAGTCCTGGTACATCTCCTGTAAACAGTTGAGTAAAAGCGTTTTGGTTACAGTAGTGATTTTTAACGAATATTATTGTATTTTAAAAGTTGACACTTAGAAACTTTTTCACATAGAATCACCAATGTTATCCTATGGGAGGAAATTCACTTAGCAGGTAAGTAGTGTTATCGTTACTTTTTCTTACTCAGTGGTGGATCCTGGATCCAGCACTGGTGCATCTCCTGTAAACAGTTGAAAGAATGCGTTTAAGTCATACAGGCGATTTTTAAGGAATATTTGTAGTTTGTGAAAATCAACACTTTGAAACTTTTCTGCTGAAAACCAGACAATGGATTCCTATGGAAGGAAATATAAGTTACTGGTAAGTACGGTTAAAATTACTTTTCAGGATCAGTACTGGGCTGAAAGATGCAGCACTGAGGTCTCTCCTGATAACAGGTGAGTAAATCGGAATTCGTAGTTTGGCTGATTTTAGAGGAATATTTGTATGTTTCAAAAATCGACACTTAGAAACTTTTTCAGCAAAAAGCAGACAATGATATCCTATGGAAGGAAATTCAAGTTACTGGTAAGTACGGTTAAAATTACTTTTCAGGATCAGTACTGGGCTGAAAGATGCAGCACTGAGGTCTCTCCTGATAACAGGTGAGTAAATCGGAATTCGTATTTCGGCTGATTTTAGAGGAATATTATAAAGTTCCAAAACTCCACACTTAGAAGAATTTCCAAGTGAAACCAGTCAATGATATCTTATGGAAGGAAATTCAAGTTACTGGTAAGTACGGTTAAAATTACTTTTCAGGATCAGTACTGGGCTGAAAGATGCAGCACTGAGGTCTCTCCTGATAACAGGTGAGTAAATAGGAATTCGTAGTTCGGCTGATTTTAGAGGAATATTTGCACAATGGTGAAGGGAGGGGGTGGGGCCTGAGGTGACATCTGTGCAAACGCGCCCCGTGGCGCGTTTTAAGTTGGGGATTAAGTCCCCTTGAATCATGAGGGTCCCTGGGGTCCAACTAGCCCACCCTGTACCTCCAGTATGCGCCAAGGAGCTGCGTTGCAGAGAGGTGTTCAGAGGCCACGCCCCTTTTTGCACCTCTCTGCAATGCAGCTCTGTGGCGCTTTCTGGACGTACCTGTTGGGCTAGATGGCCCCCAGGGACCCTCCGGATTGAAGGGGATTTAATTCCCCATCTTAAAACGCGCCACGGGGCCTGTTTGCACACATGTCACCTGAAGCCCCGCCCCCTCCCTTCACCACTGTGCAAACGCGCCCCG